>JADRCD010095646.1:0-13986 GCA_019843815.1 Montemys delectorum | reverse complement strand
TAATATGAAAATTAATATTACCAACATATCCTAATTGATTGAAATCCAATAATATGAGGAATTAGAAATTTGTTGATTGTCATCCAATGGTCTCTCTAATTTGGTAATTGGAGAAATAGGTCTAACATTGTACAATCTATATACACTTTCAGCTTGTTTGTGACAGTGTCTTGCTGTGTACAACATAAGGGTCTTGAAATCTTGCTTCTCCTGTCTCAGCCTCTCTATTAGTAGTATTGTTTATTTCATGTCTTTACATTATACTATGGTTTTCAGAACAGCTTATATATTTCAAAAGTATTTATATACCCCAAAGAAGCATAGATCATTAACTAGGGAGGTTGCTTGTAAGAGAACAACAAAGAGTGAGATTGAATGCTTTGCCTGACATTTGTAACTCTTGTATCAAGTTTGAAGAAGAGGACTTTATAAGTTAGTCTTTCTTTGAGATGAATGCTTTTCCAAATTATCACAGCTAATGAACTAAATTCTTACCCTCACCCAATGTCTGTGCCACCCTTCAAGCAGAACCATTGTTCATTGAAACAGTTGGTGAATGACTTTATGGATAGACCATGTTAATACCTACACCATTTCTTAAATGAATGTAACCTGTTCTCTGTGGGCTGAGAATAAAGTCACTCACTCAAGTCAAATAGCTTTGACCATAGCAGGAAGTCTGTATCCAAAAATCGAGCCTACAATTCATTTGTTGGTGCAGCAGAACTATCAACTCTCAGCTTAGCTACGATGGAGGTAAAATCCTTTGGTGATGTGAGGGTCATTGAAGTATAGCCTTATTACAATGAAATCCAATGTCTAAAAATTGTTCTTATTTTGGGTTTGTACCACAGTAAGAGCCAAGGTTTTAAACTCTACTAAATACAAAACAAACAAAAAGACTTTATATATTTATGTTCATTTAGGAAAATACCAGTAGGGTTGTATTATTTTGAAGTATACAGTTAATATGTTTGGAGTTATTTAAAATTTATATTGAGAAAAATGTATTTTCACTATTCCTGTAGATGAGCTTCTACATAAGACTGTTAAATTGATTGTTGTTTTATATCAAACAACTTTTAAAATACTTATTTGTATTGTTATACTATTTTATAAATTTTAAGGAATATAACAAAAATGATATTTTAGGTATTGAAGGGGGGGTCTCTGGGAGGAGTGGGGGCACAAAAGGGAAACAAGAATGTGATTTAATTCTATTTACTTAAAATATGTTTTTAAATGTTAATAAATTCAGATAAATTGAAATCATGTAACTTTTCTCATCATAATGCAATAAAAGTTTAAAAAAGAAAACAAAAAAAAAACAAAAAAAAAAACCCCAAAAAACAAAACAGCAACAACAACATAAGAAATCACTATTATAATAGTGCAGGCAGAACATTGCAGGTGTTCGGTAAGAGAGGTGGCTAGGAGAAAGTGTGCCCTTTCTGAAGGTTAATGAGTATGTAAAGTGAAATAATTGTAAGAAAAATTAATGCTAGTTCCTTTTTAACACAGAACCCTTTTTGGTCTAGTAATTTTTCTACTATATATAGATCCCAAAGAATTGAAAATAGGGACCCGAAAAGGGACATTTACATTTGTACTCACAGCAGCACTTTTAACAGATACTAAAAAGTATGCATGATTCCAATTCCTAAAATTATCCATGAGTGAATGAAATGTGGAACAAATATGAAATGGAATTTCATTCATCCTGAAGGTGAATAAAATTCTGACACATGCGACAGCAGAGACACAATGAAAACATGGTAAACAAAATAAGCCAGGGACACAAAGGACAGATGTTTACCATATATTCTAGGTACATTGGCAATATGTAGCGAAGACCCCAAGAGCATGGTGGTTGTCAGGATCTGGTAGAGGAAGCAATGGGGAGTTGGTATTTAGTGGGTACAAGTTCTGTTAGGAAAGGTGAGATGTTCTGGAGATGTGTGGAGTGATCACTCTGTAGAACCATGAGATACCAAATGGGAAAGTTTGCACACTCAACAATGACCACACTGTTAATACCTGCTTTATATATATTTTGCCACCATAAAATTGTAATTACTTTGTATCCTATCATCTCAGGGGACAATTTTTTCTTTAATTTATTTTGTGTGGAGGTCAGATTTTTTAGGGGGGGCCTTGTCCCCAACATTTTTTTTTAAATAACACAAGAGAAAAGAGAAATAGATGGTGAGAGGAACAGTACATGGGAGAGGGCTGTTATCCCTGACTTTTGAAGGGTAGCTTGTTTTTGTTTTTGTTTTTGTTTTTGTTTTGGTAAGTAACAATTTTATACTGACAGTATCCATGAAATGTTTATATATTTCTGATAGGAAACAATTTGACATTACTAATACAAGTAAAAATGAGCAGTAGCTCTGAGCCACGAAAAATGTACCACAAGATATAGAAGAACATTTACAACAATGTCATATAAACCAGCCAAGTTTAGGAATAATCCATTGTAGTTTGTTACGAAAGTAGGGAAATATGTTGTGAATATATATACAGTAGAATATAGCATTAGAAAAAAGTTCATTACTGGTATACAAACATGGAAAAGCCTGATTAGTAAAATTAGTCAACAAAACAAAAATTTACAAAAACGTATTACAGGATCCTACTTAAAATTTTAACATCAACAAAAAAATCTAGGTATAAAATGGATAATAAATGTGAATTTACTCTTTTTTTCTTTTTTCTTTTTCTTTTCTTTTTTTTTTTTTTTTTTTTTTTGCTATTTTCGAGACAGAGTTCCTCTGTATAACTCTGGCTGTCCTGGAACTCACTCTGTAGACCAGGGTGGCCTCGAACTCAGAAATCCACTTGCCTCTGCCTCCCAAGTGCTGGGATCAAAGGCGTATGCCACCACCACCGCCCGGCTTCTCTTTTTTGATTTTCATGTGTGCCTTGTATGTACATATTGATGTAGCCACACCCACACATGGGAAGGCTTTGCACCTCGAGACAAGTTCTCTCACAGAACCCAAAGCTCTTTATAAGATAGACTTAGGCTAGCTGGACATTGATTGAGTTGCCAGGATTTGCCTGTCTTCATCAACCCCCAAAAATGAGCTTACAGGTACAAGCTGCCAAGCTTGGCTGTTCATTTACTGGTCCTCTTGTTTAAATAACCCACACTCTCAACCAGTGAGCCATCTCCCCTGCCCCTAGTTAGTCTTACAGTAACATTTTTGCGACTAAAATTAGATAGACTATATACAGCTGTTCATTGAATGGTTGTTCTGTGTATCTTACATATTTAACAATGAACAGTGAAGTGTTCTTTAGTTGGGGGATTCATTCAGTTAGCTGAGCACAGGTACTCGCCAGGTGCGTTCCCTCCCCGCCTTTGAAATTTGTTTACAGAGATCACGGGGCCCCATTCTCTTATTTTATTAGTTAGAATTCTTCATTAACTTTGGAAATTGTTTGCTTAATGAAGACTTATCTCATTTGCTGATGGCTTCAGAATCCCCTGGATTATGGCAGGGATTTGATGTTATAATAATCTCCCATGAGAATTTGTCCAAACAGCTGTGAAGGCAAGGAAGAGCTACAGGGACCTTGCAGTGCCGCATGACAGCAGCGAGAACCAAGGCTGAACAAAATGAATCTTTTCTGTTTCTCATTGGTAAGTACCTCTCCAGGCACCGGTTTGATTCTCTTTCGATAGCATGGTGCCACATAAAGCCAAAAAGTATAGCCTAAACTTTAGTGTCATGAGTTCGCATCGCAGTGACTAGAAATGGTGTGTTCATCCATCCAGTCAGTTGGGCTGACTTTATTGAGATCAGCATTGTAAAAATACATAGAGGAAAGGTAACAGAAACCACGTGTGCTGTCACTGACCTACTGTGGAATAGTTATTGCTTATTTCACACGCTAATGATGCCTTCCTAAAGTGTGACCTGTGAACACTAGCTTTGAAGAACTGTTTTTGTCTTCTATTTGCTATGATTATGAGAGAAAACATGAAAATATACAGTATTTTGGATACTTGCTTTGCTTTGGGAGCCCAGGCATCGATGGTTTTTGTGGCTGTTGTGGTTTGGTTGTATTGGTTTTTCCTCTGGTTCCTCTACTTTTTCTTCATTATTGTCTGAGGAATGAATTGCATTCAATATCGTCTCGGTTAAGCTTCCATCATGGCAGTTGCCCAAGTTAGACTGCATTGTTATTGCAGGGTACAACAGATTGAGCCAGGCTTGGAGAGGTGCTCAGATGAACTGTCAGCATCTCTGTTTCTCAAATTCTATCGTACATTATTACTTTTATTTATTTATTTTTTTAACCTAGAATGGGTCAGTGAAACTTCTCCAGTCGCTACATATCTAGAAGTATTTTATAATTCTATCCTGCAATTGAGATGACTTACCAATGTTTTAAAATGTTTCAATAATTTTATTCATATTTCTGTGCTTAAGGCAGGGCGTCCTGCATCCTCCGTGGTATTTCAAGATGCTGATGGGGGAGCCCTCTCACTTGGAAAAATGAAGTGGTCTATTTTTGATGATTGTTTTCCTTCCAAATTGCAAGGGAGATTAACACAGTTGCTAGCGATGGTGTGTACATGAGTCGCAGTACCTAAACAGGAGGTGTTTTGAGGCAAGCTAAGGGATTTCGTTTCAGAACATCTTGAAAAATAAAATCTGATTGTGAGTTGCAGGAGGCTGAATCATCAAGTTTAAGTTGCCTGCATTGTTAAAAATTAACTGCTAGCTCTCAAGTTTTGCCACATGTCATGTAAGTCTGACTAGGGGAAAAAAAATCTCATTTCCAGTGACTTAAGTGATATTGCTCATTCTTCTCTGGTTGCCTTGAAAGTGTTATATATGTTTATATGAATATACTTCCCTGGGAATTAGGTGCTATAGAGCCATAAATGAGTCCATGTGGAAATCATTTTGAACTGTAACGTAATCACTATGCTAATGTCTCTATATCAGGGTTTGGTGCAGTGGCATACATTCATAATCCTTACTCTAAAGACATATATGCATCAAATGAACATGATTGTCTTTCTTTGTTATGTATGGAAAAGCAGTGCGAACAAAGCAAACTCCGTCAAAGTTCTGCTTTATGGACCCAGCATCGTGGCCTTTTTTGTTGCTGTGGTTTAGTTTTTAAAGTTGTCCTTGAGATCATTCTTGCTTGAATAGCAGACTGAATGATCATGAACACCAAACTATTTTTTTTCTAGCATTCCAACGTTTGTACGCCATAAAAATTACTTGCTTTACTAAGAGAGTGTGCAAAGATATTTGAAAAAAACTTCAAGAAAAATATTTACTGTATGTACGTTTAATTTGTGTGTGGTGACAGCCTACTGAGCTGTTGTACACTATAGCTTAACAGCTTTCACCAGGAATTTATGCATAATCCAAAGCATATTTGATCTCTCCTTGTAAAATGTGAACATATGGGAGACTGTATTTAGGAGAAGAGAATAAAACCCACTGATGTGGTGAAAAAAAGCTCACAAAATTAAAAAATGGAGGGGTTCTCTATAAATACGCCAACACTCTTTGGAAAGTGCATGGTTGTAAATATTAAACACATATAGAGACTACCATGGAGAAAAGAGTGGAAGCATTAGCTGCTCTCCTATTTGAATGTGGTGGGAACTTACAACTCTCTTAGTAAATGGGGTTTTAAAGTGAAATACAAAGGTCTCAATGAATTAATCATCATGAATGGATATGATAAATAGTACATTAAAGGTGATTACTCTAAATGGAGTCTTTTTTTTGTATCAGGAGGCAGGAATACCCCTTTAAATATGCTACTGTGACCGACAATTTTTTTTTCTTATTGTGATTAGGCTCTGAAAATAGCTTGCTCATTCGAAGCAAGGTGATCTTGTTGGGATCATCATACAGTTATTGAGCTTGGTGTGACTTTGCAGTGCATGGGGTTCAAATCAATTATCCCTGAATGAACATCTATGTGATTTGCAGGGCCACCTCTGTCTGTATTTGAGCTCTTGTCTACATCATCACTTTATGCCTTTCACCTGTTCTTGTACATACCAAGGCAACTTAATGCCAGGAAGACAAGTTGCTCACAAAGAATACATGAGCCTGGCCCTTGTAACTTTTAAAAGCTGCTTTTCTCTTACATAAACGTAGGATCATATTGACAATCATAAACATCTTGAACAGATTTTTTGTTTTTGTTTTTGTTTTGTTTTCTAAGACAAGCTTTCTTTCTTCCTTTCTTTTTTAAAAAGATTTATTTATTGTTATATCCAAGTACAATGTAGCTGTCTTCAGACACACCAGAAAAGGGCATCAGATCTCATTACAAATGATTGTCAGCCACCATGTGGTTGCTGGGATTTTAACTCAGGACCTTGGGAAGAGCAATCAGTGCTCTTAACCGCTGAGCCATCTCTCCATCCTGAGACAGGTTTTCTTTATGTTCTGGCTGTTCTGGAGTTCACTCTTGTAGACCAGGTTTGTCTCAAATTCAGAGACCTGCCTGCTTCTGCTGTGCTGGGATTAAAGTATGCACCACCATCACCTGGCTGTTGAAGAGAATTTTTATTAAATAGAGCTTAATTTTACCTCATTTTAAGGAACATTGAATACATCATGGCGCAATGTCCCGTTCGCAGATAAAAACACATCGTTTTCATTTACCCAATTGTTTCCCAAGGCATGTAGTGATGTCTGGGAATTATTTTTTCATCAAACTTGGTACATCTATTGTTAACAAGATCACATTGCTTCAAATAAACAAACTTTTTCAGAGACTCCAAAACAAAAACTCTGAGAAAACTGGGTGAGGGTGCTAAATATTTTGACCAACGCCATAAATATTTTTGTTTTGCTTTAACTTATCATAGATACTTAGAGTATTGGTTTTCATATGCTGATAATTGTAAATAAATAGTTTTCCTGAATTAAAATGTTTTTCTGGCATCTGTCATTAACTCAGATATTTTTCCACACAGTTTTAAAAATTTCCTCCTTAGCCACAAAACTATTCTCAATTTCTTTATAGTATTGAGGATAAAAAAAATCTTGTTGTTTTCTACTTGCTATGATTTTTGTAATGGATTTGTTAAAATTTTGAACTATCTTCAAAGACATATTGAGATAAAAATTGTTTTCAATATTATAGTGTACATTTAAATGTTTAACTATCATCAAATTATATATGGAACATTGACTATTATGATATATATATATGCATACACACACACATATATATACATCTATATAAGTATATAGATGCATATATAAATATTTGCATATATATATAATATTTAAAAACTTATACTTAATCCTGGTGACACTTTATAGAGGTATGTCTAACCTAGGCTGTGGGATGTATGCACCTTAGTGAAAATATGAATGTGTCCAAACATCAAAATTGGAAACTTAATACAAAAATGTTGGTAGGCTTTTATACGTATGTGATTTAGTTTCCTAACCCAATAGCAGAAGCCTTGAGCATGAGCTTTGTAGATAACAATTTCTGTCACAATGTCAAAAGATTGCACAAGCCTGACAGAATCTTTAAAACTATGTTAAATAAAATTGATCTTGTTCTCCTGCACTGACAAACACATTGCTTCACCTTTTTCCTCTGAAATCCCCTAGTCCTGTATTTTAGTCTCCATATATGTTCTGTAGATCAGCTGGCTTGTTCAGCTTCTTTCTGATTTCCCCTATAGAAAGTCTTCGACATTTTCTGATTCTCTCCCATAAGAGATCGAGATTCCATCCAATTTTTGATTGATATAATTTTCTGTGATTACATTTGACTTTAAGACTATTCGATCTAGGTTTCTATTTGCTTTGTTTGTTTCTCTGATCATTTTTTCCCCACTAGTGAGCTTTCTCTTAGCTTTTCTGGAACAGGTCTTAAAGTTCCATGGATGGGTACAAAGTCGCTTATGTACCTAAAAATGCCTTTGTGCTTCCTTCTCAGTACTATCAAAATGGCTGTCAGATTCTGTGTTAAAGATGGCGTTGTCTGTGTGTGCTGTATACACTCCTGTTTTTCGAGAGGAGGGTGTTGAGTTTGGGGGTGTCTTGCTTTATCACAGCTTGCTTCTGAGGTCTTGACAGGTGTGGTCCCTCGAGTTTTGCTTAGAATGTGTTTCTTGGTATTAGCAGCTGACAGTTAGGGACGAGGATGGGCAAGAAGAGAAGGGCACTGAGAGGGTCTGCAGGATCAAAGGAAGCAGAATGCACCACTGGTCTCTGCTTAGTCACTTGATTGAGGGCAGAAAGGAAGGCGAGGCCACAGCTGGTAGTCTGACGCAGAGCTGGGAAGGAGATTGGGGATTGGCTTAGGAGAGTAGCAGGGGCTGTGAAGATCTCGTTTCCTAACTTCATCCCTGACCTATCTGCTTCCCTGGCTGTCATGCCTAGCACATTTATATTTAATTGGTTCCTTTCTCATTTCTGTATAATTTGGTTCATCAGAAAGTGTTTATTTGTAAGTCAGATATCCCATTTTCACTTAGCTCTATGAAGATCATAATCACTCTTTCTTAAACCATTCTGCTATGTGTTTTGTGATTTTAATTTCATCTGGGAAAAAAATGGTTTAGATTTCAGACAGTGAGCTCAGTTAGCTCCCTTCACAGCTTTCGACCTCTTTCCGTGCTTCCGCTAACTTTATACAGCAGGCCCCTGACTCATTCTCTCTTTCAGGTTTTGTCACCTGTATCTGTCTACGTATGAGGCATAAATCTTGAGTCTGTCTGAGATCCCAATCTAGAACCAGGGTATGTACATACCCTGGTCACATGGCGTGGGACCTACCCAGACACTGAATCATTGGTGGCTTGTCACAGGTTCCATTTTGACAGCACTGTGTTCATTTTTCTTTTTCCAGCACCCTGCTATGTAGTACCAAGAGCTTCTGCAGCTATTGGCAGAAGCTTTTCTTCATATCTGTTCATAGCAACGTGGGCTGCTGTAACCCTGAGATTATTCCATATGGGGATGTGCTTGTGTGTGTCTGCACAAGGTTCGATGGCTATCTCATCCACCTTCTCTAGTTCGGGATGGAAGCTTGATTAGCCCACAGCTTCAGCTTTACTTTGTGTTCCTATTAACAATTGCCTTCTCCCCCGACACTCTCAATATATTTTTTGAACATGTATTCCTTATTTAGGTTTTTATAAATTTTCCAACAATTTACGGTGTGTTACTCAGAAGCACAAAACGAAGCACACTAGCTATAAGTCCTAAAGGTAGACTATGCACTCAACCTTAAGGTCACTAATACATTAATAAAATACTTTTTTGAGACAGTGTCTCACTAGAGATGCCTGCTCAAGAACTTGATAGATACACCCGAGTATGGGCGTTGGGATTAAAGGCATGTGCCACCATGCCCAGAAAAATACATTTTAAAGAAGAAATCATTTTCAGTCCTACACTACGAAGCAATTTCAATCTGTAACTATTTTATATAACATAAGGTCATCATCTTGAAGAAATAGCTTATGTACTAGAATAAAGTTTACACCTCTCTCCGTTAAGCTTGCTTATAAATGATGTTAGAGGTAAACCAGTTCTTTCTAAAAATGAACGGGTTAGAAAGTAGGTGAGCTCTTCAGTTACATTTGCTTCCTTGGCAGAGTTGGCAATGGTTTGAAATCCAAACTCATGAAATTCAAAATCTTCTAGTATTTACAGAATCAAAGCTCTGTCTATTGTCCTTGGTCCCCCCATAAACCCTTGTCTATGGCTTGACTCCTCACAGTTCCTGAAACTAATGCTCTCAAGTTGGAAAAGCTGGATCCAGAAGGCTGTGGACTCTAAAGTCAAATGAGAAGTAGAAGATATTAAAGTCTTGGAGCAACACTGTTTATGGTTGGGTCCAAGAACTTTTGCTTAATACTTAGAACTTGAGGTCTTCATCAGACTCTTGGAAGCCGTCCCTCTTTTTGTGAATACCTCAGAATGCTCCACATACACGCTGAATTTCAAGTTGTGATAGTATAAACTGACACTTTTGCTCTGTTGATTTTGGAAGTTACTGTAGACTCAATCCTCATGCATTACGTAATTTAGATGGACTTCTGTAATCGGTGTAGTAAAATTAGGTATTTTTTCTTAAGAAGAAGAATTTCCATCTCCTAATTTTCACTCTCTGTACTGCAGGAAGGCTCTATGGAGAGCATATATGAGCCGATCCCACAAGAAGCTAAACAAGAAAGCACCCGCAGCAGAAGGGACAAGACAGGACCAGCAATGAACAAGCTTGGTGTGGTGAGTGACATGGCTACAGCAATGGGTTCCTTTCCCATTTCTTTTTTTTCCCCTTTGTTTTCCGAGACAGGGTTTCTCTGTGTATCTCTGGCTGTCCTGGAACTCATTCTGTAGACCAGGCTGGTCTCAAACTCAGAACTCAGAAATCTGCCTGCCTTTGCTTCCCACGTGCTGGGATTAAAGGAGTGCACCACTACTGCCCAGCCACCATTTTCTATTTAAACGCACTTGTTAATGGCAGCCTCAAGTCAGGAAACAGCTATTGTCAGGGCACATTTCACTCCATTTTTATTTCTGATTTTTCTCTTGATTGTTGTAGGTTTTGTGATGGGTGGCTTAATATGAATAGGCAAACTATATACTAGGTAACTACATACGTGAACTCAATCCACTAAGCAACAGTATCACATATGTTTTCTTGAGTTAATTGAAGGCATAAAAGACAAGATTGTTTTCCAAAACAGTAAGTGTTCAAGAGAACATTTTAAAGTACATGTGTGTGAATCAGTGGTTGCTAGTAAACCAGGCCTGAGTACGCCAAAGGGACATCAGGGTTGTGATTTGTCAAGTTCCAAGGCTTAAATGGTTCATCCATAGTTAATTACAACTGACTACAAGTTAATAACAAGGAATAGCTAATGTTTATCTACTGGTTATGTTACCTCGAGTGCCAGTTCCAGCATATCCCTGTCCACTTTCCAATCCTATAAGCCTACCATTTGATTAAAGTGTTTCTGAATTTGTGTATGCTGTCTCCCTACAAAATATGTTACCAGAATGGAAATGCCAATCATTTTTGTGGATTATGTCTAAAATTATTAGAGATGTAGAGCTCTGTGGTTCTGAAAAAGCAGCATCTACATAATAATGATGAACATTTTTATTCAATTGCACTATGTTTTAAATAATTTTGTGATGATAAACTTGTTTTAATTCAATTGTGGTATAAATTAACAAAATATTTCAAAAATGCATTTTTCAAGTGAGTTTTCCCTAAACAAACAAACAAACAAACAAAAAACTCACTACAATTAATGAAGTTTCTTTTTTACAGCTTAGGCAATATGTCTATATATAATCTCTTTTTTACACTCACTTTTTTAAAATTTAGAGATATCTAGAAATCTTGAGAAATGATAAATGACTTATGCCACTAACAAAGGTTGAGCTTAGTTAGTATCAGACCTGGACAATTGTTGGTCTAAATAAAGGGTTAGCAGAAAGTAGTTTCAAGTTCTACTCCTACCTTTACACCTACCATCCTTGGTGACATTAAAAACTGTTATTTTTGTAGCTTATATAAGTCTCTGTTTCCCAATATAGATAAACTTAGGAAGAAGTTTTAGGAGTAGTTTCTGAGAAGTAGAATTTGTAGAGAAGTACCTAATGCCATGAAAACTTCCCCTCAGTTTCACTCGGTCATTGTTAGTAGATGTGAACAAGAGCAGGCAATGACATACGCTCCACATTAATGTGAGCTAGACTATTACATGGAGAGCACGAGTTGACACTGCAAAGGTGTTTGCAAGCATTTTCATTCTATAATTAAAGAAAAATAATTGAATAGACCAAAGAGCCTCAAGATATACCCTTGAGAGTGCCTGTTGGATAATTATGCATAGCAATAAGTTCATGGCTTACCTGTCTATTTAAAATCTTTCAAATATCACCGATCTTGCAAAATCAAAAGGTAGTGAAAAAACATACTTAAATTGGAACACTTTTCTGTATGTATAACTTAGTATTTAATTAAAAGTGTAGGGTTTGAATAGATGAGAGGCTCATAGGGCCCTTCTCCTAACTGAGGACCTATGTGTCAGTTAATAGTTGCGGTGGGAGAGAGTATCAGTTTTATCCTGGGGTGTGGCCCCCCCCACAGGTTTCTTATAATCCTGTGGATAGTCTTTCCTGTGCACAGAGGCAACACTGATAGAGTTGGGAAGGAGACAAGGGATTGTTGATAGAGAAGCTGGTCTAGAGGAGACTCAGTTTAAAATATGAGATTTTTTTTATTTAACATTTAATTGTAATGTTTAATAACATCTAGTGAGCTAATCTTAGGTCTACACACACCCATGGGTTTTGGGGAAATTCTGCTAAAAGCATGTAAAATGCTTCCTAGTGTTCCAAACTATGCAATCCAATCAGTATGGTTGAAAGTACGTTAATATGGTGACTTAAGAGCTGACTACTTTGTTGTCATATTAATTTAGGTGTAGACTATAAATGCTTGAACCTGCACCTATTTTAATACCTCCTGATGATGTCCAAAAGTAATAAATGTCTAGATTGAGGAGAAGAGTGAGAATATAAAGTATTTGCCTTTCTGCCAAGTCAGGGCTAACAGGGGCAAGCCTGAATTACCTGGTATGCAATTGGTATTCATTAAAGGAAGAAAATAATTTTCAATTTTCTAATTCATTTTGTATCTCATAAATTAAATTGATAAGGAATTTGAGCTTTTTCAAAAAATGAACTTAAACACAGGGCAGAGACCCTCATTTTATTTATATTATATATCACAGCCATTCAATGAAGAGTTATAAGCAATATGAATGGATTAATGATGGCTTATGACTACAGCTAGATAAACTACTAATAACAACGGAAAGCCAGTGATGCCGTGCTATATGTATGAGCTCGGAGTAGAGCAGATATGAACTCTCTTTCCAGCATGGCTCCTTATGGGCTGTGTGGCTATGGAAGATGCGTGGACTCCTTTAACTGCTGCATCAGCCTGGGCAAGTTGGATTGTGGAAGTCCAAGTTGCAGGAAAGGTTTAACACACGAGACAGCCTTCAGAGGAGCTGCTTCCTCAGACTCCAGAACAAAACCTCCAATGTCTAGATGGAAAGATCAGGAGTGGGTATTGCCCACAGTGAAGAGCTGCTATTTAAAAAGTATTTTTAAAAATGTAACTTCCTCCCTCCTGCTTGTCCTTCCAAATCCACTCATACTTACATCATACCCCTTCAAATTCATGGCATATGTGCGTATGAATAGATATGTAAACATGACCTTTGACACAACTGTTTCTTGCCCTTATGTCTCTTAGGGCTGGCCACTCAGTATTGGGGAACAAACTACAGAGCTCATGTCTGCTGACGACACACATTTCCCTCTCTCAGAGGCAACTGATAGTTTGTAGCCCTTCATCAGGGGTACGGGTTCTGCTTTTTAAAAATTTGTTGAAGAACCTTTCTCTAACTCCTTCATTGGGGACCATGTATTCAGTTCAATGAATGGCTGTGAGCCTCTACATCTGTATTAGTCAGGTATTGTCAGAGCCTCTCAGGAGATAGCTATATTTAGGCTGGCTTGTCCTTCCTTCAGTCTCTGCTCCATAGTTAATCTCTGCCATTCCTTCTGTGGGTATTTGATTCCCCTTTTTAAGAAGGAATGAAATGTCCACCTTTTGGTCTTCTTTCTTCTTAAGTTTCTTGTGGTTTGTGGGTTGTTCTTCCTGTATTCCAAACTTCTGGGCTAATAACCACTTATCAGAGAATGCATACCATGTGTGTTCTTTTGTGATTGGGTTACCTCACTCAGGATGATACTCTCCAGATCCATCCATTTCCCTAAGAATTTCATAAATTCATTGTTTTTAATAGCTGAGTAGTACTCCATTGTGTAGATGTACCATACTTTCTGTATCCATTCCTCTGTTGAGGGACATCTGGGTTGTTCTATGGAGCTGAAGGGTTTGCAGCCCCTTAGGATGAACAACAAT
>JADRCD010095638.1:0-10094 GCA_019843815.1 Montemys delectorum | reverse complement strand
TTTTTTTCCTTTCGACCTTTGGCTGAACTGTTCCCACACTATTCTAAGCTACTGTGCTTCACAAAGGGAACAATCACAGCTGTTACTTACTAAGATGGCAGAATCTTCCATAGCGCCCTAGGTCACACATGCAGGCACCATATACCCTGTGGCAATGAACATTGTTAGCACAATGACATTTTCTTTTGCAGTTCTTCCCAAAGAACCCTTTCAGGCATCCTGCAGGGTATGGAAACAAAGTAAAGATTAGCTCACAGGCAGAAATTGCTACAACCTGTTTTATAAAATATGAATCCTGAGTACCCACCCCTACCTGAGGAGCTACAGGCAGTTGATGGTTGTTGAGGGAGAGACAGTAACTCTCCTTTGGGGAGTTGCCCACTGGTAGGTTGTTCATGTATCCCAGAAGATGACCACATACTCATGCAAGTATGGGTAACACTAAATGTATGCACTGGATGGCATGAAGTTGGGAGGGTGGAAGATGGGATATCCTGGGAGAGTTGCAGTGAGGTTGTAGTGCTGGATAGGTATGATCAATATACTTTGCATAAATGAGTAATAAAAATTGAACCTTTTTAATAGTCCTTTGAGAATTTCCTACAAGGTATGTTGATTATATCCACACCCTCTCTTGCAATTCTTTACAAATCTACCCTTCTTCCCTACATACCGAATTTTGTAGATTCTTTTTTCTTTTCTTTTAAAAACATCAAGTCTAATTTGTGATATTCATGCATTCTTGGATGTGGGATCTTCAACAGGACTTTGGTAGAATGACTAGAGTCCACAACCTTTAAAAACATGATTCTCCTAGAAGTTATTAATTTCTAATAGTTCCTCCCTAGGGGTAGGACTTCAGACCCACATCTTTTTCCATGCTTGGATTATATGTCACTTGATCTTCTGCAAGTCTTGGGCTTGCTGTCTCATTTACTGAATTAATATGCACTGCTACCTTGTGTCTAGAACATTTACTTGCAGTCATCTACTATCTCTAGCTTTTAATTATCAAATATATATCATATATACATGTATATATAAATATATATCATATGTATTTTCATATATGATATATATATATATTCATATACATGTGAAGGTTGAGAAAGTCCAGGTTTCAGTCAATAACTCATCTAGTAAATTTCTTATGGTACAAACATGAGGACTTGAGTTCATTATCAAAACTAGATTTTTGTATGTCCAAAACCAACTTGGATTATGTAATGGATTCTAGACCAGCTAGGTCTAGAGTGAGAACCTTTCTAAAACAAGCAAAACAAAACCCAAAATCCTATTGTTCAGGGTTGGTCTGATGCTGCTATGTATTCAAGTGCTAAATTCTGTACCAGAGGATGTGGTTGCCCAAAGATAAGTGAATTCCCATGTATACCAGCTTTTGTTGTGCAAACCTTGCTCCTCAATTTAAAACTATTGGTTAAATTAAGGTGTCTACAGCCAATTACTGGAGGGAATAGAGGTGGGGTGGGTTTTCAGTTACCTGACTGGGGGTCACAGGTAGGGACCAGGAGGGGAAAAGAAAAGAAAAGAAAGTGAAGGAGAAAGAAGATGCAAGGAACAGTAGCTCTCCATTAGATAAGACGGATCAGTAGTGCATGCCGAGCAAAATGGAGCCTGAGGACAGGCTGGCAGAGCAGAAATAACCTGAGAAGACACAAACAGGAAGTATTTGAGGAGCACAGATGGGAAGTAGTCAGTATAGCATTAGAGAATTACATTAGGGGTCATCCCCCAGTAATTGCACCAAAGCTAAATAAATAAATCATAATCTGAGTCTCATTTATTTGGCAGCAAGGCAGGGATAGGTATAATTCAATTTATTTTACACCTTGTCTTAAAAAACAAGGTATATAGCATACTGAGGAATGACACTGGAGATTGACTTCTGGTGTCCCCACACTCACTTACATAATGTGTATTTTCAATACATACAGAATCACACACAGGGGGACAATGTCTTCACTCTGGTTAGATGGAGGCTAATGAGTTTTTTGTCTTTTGGTTTGGGTTTTTTGTTTTTTAAGTGCACAGTAATGATTCTGCATCCTCTGCTTGAAATCTTACTGTGGCCTGTTGTAGTTCCTGTCTCCACTCCACTTCCCCACCCATAATGGGTCACAGCTGGTGGATCCTGAGAGGGAGAGCAGGGGGCCTGGGGGGAGATGGAGACCTCAGGTGGCACGTGAGCAGCTTTAATGGGACAGTTCCTTTAATAGGGAGAACAAAGGTCATTGAAACCTTTGGGAAGGTGGGTAGGGGTCTATAAGGAGAGTGGTAAATCATAGGCCAGGGCCAGGGTGCTGAGCATGTCTAATATGCATACAGAGGACAAGGAGTGCTTTCTGCTTGCTAAGCTACATGACCTCCTCCAACAGGCAACAGTCCGGGTCCAGGACAGCATGGGCCAGAACATGAGAGGATGGCATGGGGGTAAGGTTAGGCCAGTATACAAGGTGTTCTATGTTCACTTCCCCAGCCCACTGCTTGTCAATGCCAGACACTAAAAGCTCCAAATGGAGCACCTGAGCCAGTATACTAGCAGAACTCATGCTCTCCACTTGTTGTTGCTTTTCCTGAATTCCTTGACATACCATACAACTTCCTTCTCAGGAATGCCCTTCCTTTGCCTCATCTCAGTTCTCTTTTTATAATTTTATAAGTATCTCCTTGTCAGGGTCTGAATGGTACTATGGTCTTAAATCCAACCATGCATCACTATTTTATTTGCAATACATTTGTCTCAATATTTGTAATCTATGTCTGTCTTGAATCAGATCACAACTTCCAAAGGGTAGGAGTGAGGTTTTTTTCTGTAATAGTGTCATAATTCCGAGCAGAGCTGATTGCAAACATTTAACAATTTAGCATATATATATATATATATATATATATATATATATATATATATACATATATACAGTGACATACCTTCTCTACCAAGGCCAGACCTCTTAATTCTTCCTAAACTATCCACCAACTAGGGACCAAGTACTCAAATATATGAGTCCATGGGGTTTAGTCTCTTTCAAACACACATCAAGTGTCTCTTATTTTGTTCTGTTATGCTTGCTGTAGCCAAAGTAAATTTATTCTTGTCCATGTAGATACAGCCTTTGAAACTTTCATTTCTGTTTGAACCCCTACTCCTTGAAACCCCCAAACTAGCAGTAGCTCATTTTATTGACAGCAGATTCCTACCTTCTTCACAAATCTTCCCATAAACACCTAGAGGGCATTGGCAGTGTCTAGTTTGAGGATCGCAGATGCCTCCATTCTGACAATTGCAGTTGCCCATGAACTCCTTTTTGTTAGCATCTGTAGAACAAAGTGTGAGTGAATTAGGAAAGTTAAATGTGTAATGGAACATCTTGTCCATCACAAAGAAGCCAGAAGGAGAGGTGAGAAGGAGAGATGATCTTTCTATTAGGATGGCTACCAAGTAATTCAATTATTAGTACCTTGCAGATCCAGGGTAAAACTCTAGCATAGTCCTAGTTTCTATGATTTAATAGCCCCCTGGGGAAAGTCCAGATGCTACAGCTGGTGAAAATAATGACAACTCAAAAAATGCTAACAAGGTTCAAATATTTATGACCTTGCTCCTTAAACTCTAATCCTCATGGTTTCAACACTACCCAGTCATATTTGCTGAATAACTATAAGTGCCCTTAATGAGAAACAAACTGCATATTCTACTCTGAAAAATGAGGAGAAAATACATAGAGAAAAATGTCATGTTTTAAAACCAGCAATGAACACAGCTAGAGTAATCCTGGGAACTTGGGGGCTTGAGTTCTCTTGGGGGCTCTCATAGTATTTTGCATTCTCAGAATTTGATGACATTAAGTAAGTGACAAATTTATCTGCTTTGTTGATTCTTTTAGAAGTGCCAGCTATTCAGAAATGTACACTGAAGAAACTGGGAGGTTTTTTTTAACATGATATTTTATTAACTGTTTTAGTTGATATTTTACTATAAGTTTTATTCTCAAGCTACATTTATTATGTATCTTATTTAGAGTTTACATTGCTGTGAAGAGCCATCAAGACCACAACAACTTTTATAAAGGATAACATTTAAATGGGGTTGGGTACAGTTTTAGAGGCTTAGTCCATTATCATCATGACTTACGGCATCACCTAGGCAGACACTGTGCTGGGGAAGGAGCTGAGAGTTCAACATCTTGATCCACAAGCAGGAGAAATGAACTGTGAGCCACTAGGCAGGCTTGAGTTTTTGAAAACCCAAAGCCCACCCCCTAATGATGTACTACTTCCTCCAGCAAAGCCATACCAACTCCAACAAGGTCACACTTCATAATAGCGCCACACCCTAAGGATCTATGGGTGCCATTTTTACTTAAGCCCCTACCTGATGTCTGTTGTAGTTAGCTTCATATTCATCTTGTATTTTCTCAATGTCTTTATTACTATTCATTTCTTTCTTTCCCCCTTTCTCTTCCTTCATTGTTTTGTTCATTGAGAGAAGGTCTAACGTACTCAATATTGACCTTGAACTCATAATGACTTTAAAATTCTAATCCTCCTTCCTCTACCTCTTAAGTACTGGCATTATAGCTCTACTCTGTTTGGTCTGTGTAATGTTAGTATTTGAAGTCACAACCTTATGAATGCTAACTAAGCATTCTACCTATCAGGTTTATCCATTCTTTTTTCTCAATTTCATACCCTAGGCCTCTATAGTAGAAGGGGAAAAGGAAGCAAATGTAAGAAAGAGAAAGATATTGGGGAGTGAACAATTGTTGAGTCCTATATTGTTAATTTATATGTTGTATAATATTGTAATTTTCCCACATCTATAGACGGGATGGTTTAAAAAAAAAAAAAAAACAAAGATAAAGAATTCACAATTGCTTCCAACATACCTGGGTTATTATATATGATATATCATCTACATAGTGTATCAATGGGGTTCTCTGCCCCCACCCAAAGTAGAATATAGTAAAACACAAGGATTCCAAGATATTTAATTAGCATAATATATAATAAAGACCTGAGAGGATCAGTTGTTAATAGGAACGTGTCCTAAAATGAAGCTAGGGGACATGGAAAGCATCACAAGCTCCCCTGCTCATCAGCAGTCCATGCCTTCTCGGAGTCACTTTCCTCTTTCCTCTTCATTAGATAATCAAAGAGTGCTCAGTGATTTCAACATAGGATTTCTTCAAAAGAGATGTAGTGATAAAAGCCCTGACATTAAAATTAAATAATGCACTGTGATGCTTAAATCATTTTCTTTATAATTTGTTGAACTAATTCCTGAGAAGTTTAAGTAGGTATTTTCATAGTTGACTACTGAAGATACTGCAGTAATCATCCACTCAGGGTGAACCTCATGGTCCTGATTCCTATTTTTAGTTTCCTTGGTTGTATTTTAAAGTGACAATCATCTTTAAAGTGTGTAATTTATATGAACTTTAAAGAATATCCACTCTCTTTTTACTGAAGAATTGGTTGAAATCTGTGAGTTGGGGTTGTTCTGTCTTCATTCTTAGCGTTGTCTTTCTGTAACAGACTTATCCAGAGAAGTTTGTGAGCACTCAGGCCATCTATCAGTTATTCCAAGTCTGAGGACATGGATGTCTTTTCCTTTTATCCCATGGCTTTTTGAATCTCTCAGTTTAAGATTCATATCAGTGATGCTTTCTTCTAATGCCTCAGGAATAGTTTTATTTCACATGCTACCATGACAAGGACCGTGTGGTCAGGCCATATATGTATATCAATGGGCTTGCATGATAAAGCAAATCTTTATATTGTGTTATTCATATGATGTCATTATATAATTTTATAATATGGGATATGTGAACTTATGGGTCAACATAACTGAGGGTCTCCACCAAGATTTGTCTGCTCCATAGTGATATGGTTGACATTTCAATAGAGAGTAAATTACAACAAATAAGAAGGAATTGGACATGACTAAAGAGAACACTCTCTGAGAAAGAATGCCAACACAATAGTGAAAGTGCTTCACATCTACTAGAAAGATGAATGCTTGCAGAGGACTGAAGAATAATGTTAAGTGTCATGTGACAGGCAGTGATAGATCTTCAGTGATCCTCATAACATAGAAGCCATTGAACTAAAAGTCCAGAATATGAAATGGCCAGTAGTTTAACTTCTTAGAAATACTAAATTGGGCAAAGACTACAATTTTTTTTTTAAAAAAAATGAGGATTTTTGAGAACCTGACTCTAGAAGCCTTCCCATGACAATGTACAGAAAGTAGGCTGCCTAAAAGATTGAGAGTGGCAGAGAACATGATAACATGATCACAAGTATTCTTGGGAAGCATCTTAAAGACCTGAAGGAGGCATGCTGGCCAAAAAAAGTCACCATGTCAGCTTGGGTCCTGTGCCTGAGCCATGCACTAGGACATATCTCTGATCTTTTTTTCGTACACATAGGGAGCTAAAAGGAAAACTCTGCTCACAGCATCTTCTAGATAATTATGAAGATACATAATTTCAAGTACAAGAGAAAGTTAAAAAGAGAGAAAGAAATTCAATGCATTTTATTTTATCATGTGGAAGTTTCAACTCCTAAAAGCTGTCTTCATTTAAAACACAAATTAAATGATATTTGGATGGCATCATATTTAAATTTTTGATAGCTTCTCTTGAGAGACTTATATAAAAAGATGAAACCATCACCATTGGCTAAGTTCCCATAATTTTTTAGAGGGAGAAGTGGGGTAAACAACAGAAGTAAGCCCAGTTAAAAAATTTTGATTTTTAAAATTGTATGCAAATTTACTGTACTTCATAATACAAATGTTTCCTAGTTTTTCCATTGGGAATAGTTGGTCAGGTGCTGGTGATTTACTCAAGTGTAGAGTTTTCATCAGACTTGCCTTATTAGGAGCCTCTATTAATTTCTATGTTTTATGTGTTAGCAGGATTTGGAGCACTGCCTTCCCCTGAGAATATAAAATCTCCCCATGTTATTATACATTCAATTTACAAGCACCAGCATTCACTAGTACTCTTTATATACAATAAGCATATTATTGTCTCCACTGGATAGTTGATTAGTAAGTTTTAGGGTGCTTTTACTGAGGAGAACTCACCCACAGGAGCTTGCTGATCTTCCCCAGTTCTTAGGATATTGCTTTCATTGCATATGAGGCCAGTCCATCCTGCTGGGCACAAGCACCCACTCCTTCCTTCTTGGCATCTCCCTCCATTCATGCAATCTTCACAGCTCAAGCTGCATTCCAGGCCAAAGGTGCCATCTAAACAGACTGCCATGGGAAACTAAATTAGCTGGCTTCTGGCTACATGTGTAACCAAAAGTAAAACAAAATTCTTAATCCTAAATAAAATCAGATCAGATGTCTTTTCCAAAAAAAATTCCAGAAAAAGACATTAGCAAGGAGATATCTTTCAACAAGAACATATTTTATTTCTGTCAGATATGGTATTAGATTATTATCCCATCCTTAAAGGGCTATAAAATAACAATAAGTCAGGCCTATGATTGATTTCAGAATAGGGGCCGATAGTCCATGCTTGCTAATGCTTTCTATTTTAGATAAGTGTTTTTATACATACATTTTAAAGTGAATTTTTATTGAAATATAACATTCATGTGTAGTGATGCACACATCTCAGATATACTCGTCAGTAGCCTACAAACTCAGATCAAGAAATAGCACATTACATGCCATCTAAAATGTCTAAGCTATTAGTCCCATAAATAAAAGACTATTATGTTTTTTTGCACCACCTTTTTTTTCCTGAATGATTTATAAATAGAATTGTAGAGTGAGCACTTTGGAGATCAGGTTTCTTTTGTCGATATGTTTACAGGATTCTTCCACACCCTATGAACAAATCTTTTGTGTCCGTATAGTTTCCTATTTCTTACTGAAGTGCAATAAATTCACTCCTCCATTCTTTTCATGATGTAGATCATTCTAACCTGAGTGTAGTGGCTATTCCTGGTTGTCAACTTGACTATGTCTGAAATGAACTACAATCCAGAATTAGAAGGCTCACCTGTGGCCCTAATCTGGAGGCTGAGAGATACAAGTTTCTGACCTGAATCTTGGCATGGAGACCTTGAGGAATAGTGGCTATGAATCCCATTAACATAGAAAGGTCTATGAGTTCAAGATCATCTGGGATTAAGGGTATGGTGGCATAGTGGCTATGAATCCTAGAAGATTAAGACTGGAAGATCTACGAGTTCAAGAAAGGTCATCTGGGGTTAAAGGCGTGGTGGTACACACCTTTAACCTGGGCCACACTTTTTGCTGGAGACCTATATAAGGACATTGGAAGAAGGAAGGCTCTCTCTGTATCGCCTGCTTGCCTTGTGGGACTGAGCAACTGCTGGATCCTTGGACTTCCATTCACAGCTGCTGCTGACTGTTGTTGGGAGTTGATTGTTGGGAGCTGGACTACAAACTGTAAGTCATCAATAAATTCCTTTACTACATAGAGACTACCATAAATTCTGTGATTCTAGAGAACCCTGACTAAGACATAATTGGTACCCAGAGTGGTTCTAGAGGAGCAGAAGTATAAGGATGAATCTTTTAAAATTCTGGAGATGGCTTGAGGATCCATCAGCTCCATCAACTACTGAAACCTCTCCAAATTCTCTCCCTCCTGGGCGCTCAGAGAATACTGGAGACTCATGGTCACAACTATATTCCAAGCTCAAAGAAGCTAATGCCCTTGATTATCCTGATGAATTAGGGGATTCAGTGTACAAAGCTTTCCACAAAATGGGGAAGAAATCGGAAAATGATTTTGTTGGTTGGTTGCTCTTAGCATCTCGAGAAAAAAATGATGAAGGAAAATAAGGAGTTGTGTGATAAAATTGAAAGGCTCCAGATAAAAGTAAATGATCTAAAAGTTGCTAAGTGTGTCCTTGAAGATAGTCTTCTCTCCAGCAGCCATAGAGTTCAAGCTGCAGAAAATCAAACTGAAGCTCTCATTATAAGGTTGTCTGAATTACAGCGAAAATTCAAGTCTCAGCCTCAAGAGGGTGTCAGTGGTTAAAGTAAGGGCATTAGTTGGCAAAGAATGGGATCATGTAACTTGGGATGGAGATGTGTGGGAAGACCCCATTGAAGCTGAGAATTTTGAATCTTCGATTCTCAAGTGTTTGTCCCACCTGAGGAAGTAGTACCCTCAGCCCCACCCTTGAATTAATGCCTTTCCCACACGAGGAAGTTAATCCCCCAGAATCTGATAAGACAGCAGTGACCTTCACTGAAGAAAATGCCAGACAAGATAATACTGATGTTTCTCAAGGTCCACCAATAGTTTCTTCTAGACCTATAACCAGATTCAAGGCAAAACAGGCCCCTAAAGGGGAGGTAGAAAGTGTAGTCCATGAGGAAATTCGATACACTACTAAGGAGCTTAATGAGTTTGCTAATTCATTCAAGCAGAAGTCTGGGGAATATGCGTGGGAATGGTTTTTAAGAGTGTGGGATAAGGGTGGAAGGAACATAAAACTAGAGCAGGCTGAATTTATTGACATGGGCCCTCTGAGTGTAGATTCTAGGTTTAATATGGAAGCTTGTACAGTTAAAGAAGGTGTCAGAAGTTTGTTTGAATGGTTGGCTGAAGCATTTATCAAAAGATGGCCTACTGAAAAGGAGTTAGAGGTACCTGATATCCCTTGGTTTAGTGTTGATGAAGGGATTTTAAGGCTTAGGGAAATTGCAATGCTAGAGTGGATGCGTTGTGTAAAACTTAATTCCCTACAATGGGAAGGTCCAGAAGATATGCCCTTCACCAGTCCTATAAGACGCAAACTGGTGAGAGGGGCACCAGCACATTTGAAGGGTTTTGTTTTTCTCTTTTCCTTGTGCCAGACCTTAGGGTTGGAGATGCTGCTGCTCAATTAGATGAATTAAATTCAATAGGTTTAACTGGGCCCCGAAGTAACAAGGGCCAGGTGGCAGCATTGAATTACCAGAGACAAGGTGATCGTAGTTATTATAATGGACAGCGTAGACAAAACAATGTTTATAATGATATAACCCGCAGTGGTCAGCATAGGAGAGGTGAAATTTATAATGGCATGAC
>JADRCD010095620.1:0-11572 GCA_019843815.1 Montemys delectorum | reverse complement strand
TCCCTTGGGCAGTCCCAAAGCGCGCGCGCGCGCGCGCGCACACACACACACACACACACACACACACACACACACACACACACGAGTCTAAACTGCTGGTCTCAGGGAAGCTCTGTGAACCAGGCTCTGCCTAGCTGGTGTTACAGGGAGTAGATTTATTGGTACCCAAATCTCCTGCTGGACATGTGGCTGGTTTTGTTGTTGTTATTGTTGTTGTTGTTTCTGAGCTGTCATCCAAGGGCCACACTAGCCTTCAGGACCAGGATCCTGGTGAATGCCCAGTGCCAAGGAGATTCTGTAGCTGGCTAAAGACTGAGAAGTGCCTTGTTGGCATAGCATTGCAGACCTGTGAGGTCAGGATACTGGCCACCAGCTGGGCTTCCGCTGTGACAAAGCCACTCAGCTGGGTCTAACTGGGGACACGTTCCTGGGAGTCACACACTCTTCTGTGAAGAAGAGGTGAAATAAGATTGGCCTTGTGTGAATTGAATTTCTAGACACAAATGTCAAGGCGGGAACGTATCGCAGAAACTAAAATAAAAAGTCACTTTGGTTCCCACCGATCATTATGACCCAATGGACAGAGCAAGGGAGGAAGCTGAGCCTTTCTCTCGCCGGGCCTGTTGATTGACAGCGCCGCTGGAAACGCTGCCTTGATGAAGCAAGGCTTCATCTGCTGGGCTGCAGAACTCGCGCGCGCGTCTCCCTTAGGTGTTGGTTATAACAGCTAGCCGGAAGCTTTTGCTTTTTGTTTTTGTAAGCAGAGTACTAAATAAGCAGTTGCAGCCAGCCTCTGCATTGGCAAGATCTCCTTTGGACGGTGAGCCAGCCGTGCGGAGCACCACAGTCCCTCAGGAGGCTCTCCACGAGGAAGGGTTTTATGGAGCTCTTCAAGTCAGGTCTACATAGCAGGACTGTTGCCACCTGACTGGGTTCAGGGTGTTCCCCACCCCCCCCCCCCACCCCACCCCACCCCCCCACCCCACCCCACCCCCGCCCAGAGCATCTCTGGATGTAGTCACACAGGTGAGGGAGACACGCAGCTTTCTTTTCTCTTTTCAATGACTGGAGTGGACATGCTCTGGGAAGGGAGACCTAGTCACTGCAGACAAGTTTTTATGAAATTCATATTTGACTGCTTCAGTCAGCAAGTTCTCCGATGTTCAATTTCCTCCCCAGCCAGGTTCCTTGAGCGGCTGGCTTCCCCCCCCCCCCCAAATTCTCCCCTCCCACCCCACTCTAGCAGACTGCTTGTCCCAGCGTGTCTTCCCCAGCAAGTGCCCAGATAGTTTATGAGGACCGGTGACACTCCTAATCCCAGCACGGTGCTATTAAGAGACCTCACATGTCCCTCCTCCGCAGAGCATCCCTTGTTGCAGATGAACTGTCTGAGAGGAAGGCTTTTTCAGGCAGTGACTCTCCAGTTGGCCAGTCGGTTCCTCTTAGCCAAAGAGGGGTAGAAAAACATTCCCTGAAATACACAGAACACGCGGCTCCAAGCTCTGCCTCCTCAGAACCGTGTCCTCAGCCTTAGCAAGGCCTCCTGCCCCAAACCGCAGGCACAACCTTCGGTGCCGTTTCAAGAGCAAGGCTTAGTCAAAGGCGACACTGGGCGGGAAATCTGCGACTTGGGGAGCTCTTAAAAATTATGGTATGTGTATGCGTGTTTGGGTTGCATGTATGTCTGTGCATGGTGCATGTGATGAGTGCCCTCTGAGGCAGGAAAAGAGCATCAGACTTCCTGGTGTTTGATTTATAAGCGATAGATTGTGAGCCACTGTGTGAGTGCAGGGAATCCAACGAGAGGGGGTCCTTCTGCAAGGGCAGCCAGTGCTCTTAACCTCTGAGCTGTTTCTCTGGCTCCTTCAGATTCTTTTTGTCTCCCAAAGAACAACCCTGTTCCTGTTTCAGGGCCTTCAAAGGGCGGGTCCCCTCAGTCTAGAAGGCGCCACCTGCAGGCAGCTTGCTGCAGCACCTTGCAGATGTGTGGAGATGCTACTGGCTAGCCATGGTCGGCATAGGTGCGTAGGCAGCTCTCACCCGCGAGGGGTTCGAGGAGGGCCCACTTCCCGCAGCTCCCGCTTCCTCGGTGTTCTTGTTACACACAGTGGTCTTCTGCAGCCGCTTGCCTCCACTTCCTTCAAGGCGTCCCCCACAGCCTTCACAGGTGGCCTGGGGGTGATTGGTGTTCCCCTAAGTGCCACCTTGAATAGTCAGGCAGAGCTGGTTGGGGGAATGCTGGCTTTGCCCTGGTCTCTTTGACTGGTATTTGCGCAGGGCGGCTGTAGCCGCTCGTGGTCGTGCCCACAGAGCCTGCCTCCCTTCCCGTGGTACTTCCTGTTGCCTTACCATCATTTTTTTTTTTGACACAATTAACGATGTGGGTGCGGTGGAGTCTTGAGATGTCTGTACGGCCACGAAAGGGGTTGCCAGTCCCAGATCATGCAGTTTGGGAAGGTTGACAAAGATGATCCGTGACGGCCAGACATCAGTCCAGAAGTTACCTCCACCCATAGACACCAGTCCGCCACGTACGTACGTACGTACGTACGTACCCCTGCATTCTGCGCATCTCTGCTGGTGTAGTAATGCCTTTGTTCTTTCCCCCAAGGACACTGTGCTGTTCTAAGGAGACGTGTCCCGTGTGGACTGGGTACTGTGTTAAGTGCATGGTGTGCTCTTCAGTGGCCAGGTGCCGGCCTGGATGCCCTGTCTCTCCTTCAGTGGGTGCTGAATACACACAGTATGTCCTTCAGTGGATGCTGGATGCAGTGTGTTCATCGATAGCTGGGTGCTAGGCAGGATGCGGTGTGTGTTCTTCAGTGAGTACAATACCGCAGCATGGTGGCTCTGGCATTTGTTTTCTGGATGAGAATGAGGCTTAGAGGAGCTGAATTCTCGGTGGAAGCCTGGGCAGTGGCAGGGGATGGGATTGACTCTGTACTTTCCAGGACACTCAGGAGATGGCTAGGGCTCATTTCCTCTCACTGGAGTAAAGGGGTGACTTACACGGTAATGGCCGCAGGTCCACACCCCCTTATGGAGGACTGTCCTCCCTGTTAGCATCTTTGGTGGGAAGCAATTGCTTTAGGGCCCTGGTTTTTAAGGTATAAAAGAATCCCCTGCCTCAGAGTCTGGTGTAAATACTTATTCAGACCTCTTTCACTAAAGTGACCAAAGAATTGGCATTCGTTTTTTGTTTTGTTTTGTTTTGTTTTGTTTTGTTTTTTGTTTTGTTTTGTTTTTCGAGACAGGGTTTCTCTGTGTAGCCCTGGCTGTCCTGGAACTCACTCTGTAGACCAGGCTGGCCTCGAACTCGGAAATCCACCTGCCTCTGCCTCCCAAGTGCTGGGATTAAAGGCGTGTGCCACCACTGCCCGGCCAGAATTGGCATTCTTTAAAAAAGAAAGCCAGAAGTCTCCCGGGTAATTCTCTTCCTTTAGAGGCCCCGAGAGCCCCTTTCTCAGGGATGTAGTGCTTCCGTGTGAGGGAAGAGAACTTAATTTTCTGTTGTGTTCAGCAGAGTTCCTCAGAGACCATTCTTGTGATCAGAGCATCCGTGTATCAGACAGAGGCCCGTGTGAGCATGAGTGGCAGTGCTGACCAAGAAGCAAAGTGGATGGGCCGAAATCCCAGTGGCCTGCGGTCCTGTGCTCTCTCTGGAGCTGTGCAGCCCACAGTGTCCGTCAGATTGCCTGCAGGCCTCAAAAAAAAAAAAAAAAAAAAAAAAGCGAAATCACTGTACTCTAGAAGTTTTATTCAATTGTGTGTTTCCATTTGGAGGAGGTATGCATCACAAGGCTACTTCTAAAAGCTCCCAGGCCAGTCCAGGGTGTACCTGGAAACCCCTCCATCTTTGTTTTCTGTCTCCAGGTCCCTGGTAGCCAGGTCATAGCCCTAAGGGACTGAAGGCAGGAGAGCTCTTTCCCGGAGAGCTCCAGCTTACTGTGACTGTGTGTTTAACCCTTCGTTGTCCAAAGGTCCTTGCAGCGTGGAGAAAAAAAAAAAAGCCATTCATGAGAGCACTTTTTTTTTTTTTTTTTAATGTTCTTACTACAATATTTTGGCTCCCATAGGCCTGACCAGGATTGCTATAAAAGATGAATAATTTGACATTAAGAAGATTCTTTGAGCTTCCTGGGGGATGGGTGCGATGTGAGTTTAAGTATGATTATTGCGTTATAAATTTTTAATTAAAAGATCCAACTTGACTCACAAGCTGAAGCCAGCAGTAGAGTTGGCAGCCAGCCCCTTTATTCATCGAGAGGGTGAGGTGCAGGCATTTTTCAAAAGCAAAGGGAATCTTACTCCCTTTTATGGCTACCCATATTTTAAGCTGAGCTGTCTTCCACCTTCGGGAGCTTCACCGAAACAGATGGAAGCCCTCAAAATGTTTTATTTAGCGTTCTTTTTCTTCTCAGGTGCATCTTCTATCACCTAAAATTCTTCCTTTGTTGCTTTAGACATGAGTTATCAAGAGCGACAGCCTCTGCCCACGTGGGCAAGTGCTCCCGCGTCCTCCCCTAAGATGTGGTCATGTTTTCATCATCTAAGGTAGGAGAGTGCAGGAGGACACCCCTGCCGGTCCCGGGGGCCACATTACCATTCGCCCATGCACCCTCCCTTGTGGTTCCTGTGTGAGTTCGGCTTTTGTTCCTGAAGAATTTCTCTTCTTACATGTGAACATGACTTGAAAGGGGGAAAAAAATTCTAGAGAAATAAGGTCAGGCGAGATAGGCCTATCCGGCAAAGAAGAGTGGCAGAAACAATCACTTACCCCCATGGCTTGATGACAGCCGGATAGCCACAGGCAAAGGTTTGCTAGCCTTGTCATCAGGCCCCACAATTGTAAAGGGGAATCTGGGCCCAGCTGCGCCTGTATTCTTGAATTCTTACATCCATGAATGCTGCGTTCCCAGACTGTCTGAACAAGGGCCCTGCAAGGGGTGGGGGTAGGGGGCGGGGGGAGGACAGGGGGGGCTATAAATCACAGGATTATCAGGTAAATGTAGAATCCCAACATCAACATGGTTTAGCTCTCTGTCAGGTCACATGATGACCAGTGGTGACCTTGAACATCAGTTGACTATGGATCCCCGGGAACACAGGTTCTCATGGGCTTGTTTGTTACAGCTGCAACAACCCAGAGTCAGCCTGCTTACTCATGAAGAATGCACGGCTTCCCCCAGGGATGTCCTTCCAAACTCATCACTGCGCACCCACTTCTCTCTCCAGCATGGTGTGGTTTGAGGCTGGCCTGGGCTCTCCAGGCTCCATTTTCTGAGTCTCATTAGCACCAATAAAGACTTCCTCAGAGGCCTTCCTGGACTCTCAAAGCAAAGGCCCCGTAGTGTGGACTTGGCTATTTTAGAGTCCAATCCCAATTGGCTAACGCAACTTCTGGGATTGTTAAATTCTGAGGCATTGTTTTTTTTTTTTTTTTATTTGTTTGGGGTTTTTTTTGTTTTGTTTTTTTTTTGGTTGTCTTTTTGACTGAATGTCTTCTGTCTTCCCGGCCACCTGCACTGGCCTTGGGTCTCTCAACGGCTCGTCTTAGCCTTTGATTTGTCTCAGAAGGATGAAGGATACACTTTGCCAGCACCACACCCAACGCGTTTTTTTCAGGCTGGGATCTAAATTTATCAAACACATGGGTGATTCTCCTGCTGGGCCTCAGGCATTCATTGAAAGGCTTGCCCTGGATGTTCTGTCTGTAAGTAAAGCACAGGAGACGGGGCAGATGCTCTGTCAGTCTTCGAGGACGACCTTTGAAAGCCATTCTCAAGAGTAACTCAGGAAGCTAATGGCCCACCTAGCATTTGCAGGGCCGTGAGCTTGGTACCCAATGCCAACAAAAGAGAGCCCTGCCTGAAGGGCATGAAGCCCGTTTTCATGTTTCTTCTGAGTCCACGTTGGGCCACTCAGGGTTTCCCATCTCTTCCTTTTTACATAGAAGGTGACTTTCCAGAAAGAGAAAATCGATCTCAGAGTTTCTTTAAAGATAAAGTAATTAAGCCCTTGTTGATCAAGAGAAGCACAAAGGGCCGGGGAGATGATGTCACTGACCTGCCTGCTGCCAAAGCATGAGGACCTGAGTTGGGATCCCCAGAAATCATGTCAAGAGCCAGGCACCATAGCTTGTACTTGTAATCCTAGCACTGGGGAGTGGAGACAAAAGGACCCCAGGGCTTGCTGGTCAGCCATCTTACTGAATTGGTAAGTTCCAGGTTCTGTAAGAGACTCTGTCTCAAGATGATGATGATGGTGGTGACAATGACGATGATGATGTGTAGAGCAACGGAAGGAACTGCTCGAAGTTCATCTCTATCCTCAATGCACATGGCTACACATTATGTGTGAGTATGCATACTCACGCATACGTGTGTGCACACACACACATGCAAATGAACATGTACACACATACATACACACACACACACACACACACACACACACACACACACACACAAAGTAAAAAGTCATGGTTCGCCTGAATGATGAAACTGCCCTGACTTCTGTAACTTACACCAAGAGGTCAGCTTACCCTCTTGAAATTTTCTGGCAAATAATCGAGGTTTTATGCTTTGGGGAAAGTCAATGCTTTGTTCCCACGCACAGTCATTCATCCCAAGACATTTTGTTCAGTGGCTCCACCCTGAGACCCGGAGGGGTAGAGTCTTCATTGAACTTACAAAGAACAACTTCAGCATGGCTCATTTTTCTGTCTCTATCGTGATGTTGTTTAAATTTGCATATATATACATAGTTCAGGAGGCACAAGAGCCCAGTGAACACTCACAAGGCAGCACCAACATCACCATCATCCAGGGAAGAAATAGGACACTGTTGTTGTCCCCAGGAGCTTATTCCCACTCCCCTCCCCCTCTCCACCGAGTGGTAGCAATCACTTCTTAATGATGGACACCTCCTAACTCAGAAGCATCAGCCCCCTAAACATGACACTATGTCAAGCTTAATTTCCTTTGGCCTGTTTGAGTTTAACACACACGGACGGATAGAGTAAGAGCCCCTCTAGACCTGGCTGACTTCATCTCTAGGAACTCCACGTGCCGTTTGACCCCTTTCACTGTTTCGTGGGGTGTGGACTACCACCCTTTGAATATTCATCTTGGTATACATTTTAAACTTTTCCAGTTGACTTCCCTTATAAACAGTGCCGCAGTAAGCACATCTGGCCATGCCCATTGATGAATGATCATCTCCTATTTCTGTAGGTTCCGTACCAGTGTGGGGCTTCGGAGGTGTGTGATATGCATACATCCACCGTCAACAGGCACTGCTGGTTTTCTCAAGGAATTGGACTAGTTTACACAGAATATGCCCCTTGGTGTTTGCAATATTTAGTATTTTTCGGGAGTTTGTTTCTTTGATGGGGGTTGGTGGGATTTGTTTTGAGAGAGCATCATACTGTGCAGGCACACCTGCCTCGGGCCTCCCCGAGTCCTGCTTGACAGGCCTGTGCCACCACTCCCTGAGCGTCTCACCTCTGATGCTCATTGCCATGGTGAATAATAAAGTTGAGAACCTTTCTGTGTTTATTGGCTAGCTTGCGATTCTCCCCTGTGAAGAAGCACCCGCTTAATTCGTTTAACCATTTATCGATTAGTTGTCTTTTCCGTATTGATTTTTAGGGGATTTTATATACACAACATGCGAGTCCTTTGTTAGTTATAGGTGCTACAAAGCTGACCTGTGGCTTAAGGTTTTACTCTCTTATTATCTGTGTGATACATAGAATATTTTAACTCGAATGTAGTCAAATTTATCAATCTTTTTTCTTTATGCTCAATTTCTGTGGGGTTTTCTTTGTTGTGTTAAAAAATGTTTTCACTGGGCTAGATAGATGGCTTTTTTAGAAGACCCAAGTTTGATTCCCACCACCCATGTTTGTTTCTCCAGGAGAATCTGATGTTCTCTTTTGGTTTCCACGGGCCATTCCAATGAACATTCCACTGTTCATTGGAATGAATGTTCCCCCTACTTCCTGTGGCCACCTTTGTCAAGAAATGGAAGTAAGCCCCTGGCTCAGTCCTCGTCTCTGTTAATTGGTCTGTCCATTAATGTGCTAGATACGACTCTGCTTTTATTACTGTAGCCCTACAGTAATAAAATCATTCTTAAATGCCTGTAACACAAGTGTTACCCTCTTTCTGCTCCTTCAAAACTGTCTTGGCCCTTCTTGGTCAGGTTTCCGTATAAATTTTAGCATGAGCAAAGCAACCGCCAAAACAAGTTTGAATTCTGAATGTTACTATGTTGTGTTTTGTGACGTTTAGTTTTGTCAGCTTGACACAGTCTAGAATCACCTGGGAAGAGAGTTTCAATTGAGGAGCAGTCTAGATTAGGTTCACCTGTGGGCGTATCTATGGGCAATTGTCTTGATTGTGTTCATTGATGTAGGAAGACTCAGTCCACTGTGGGTGGCAGAATTCCCTAGGCTTGGGTCCTGGACCATGTTAAGAGTGGAGGATGGAACTGAGCAGTGAGCATGCCTGCTGTGTCTGCTCCTGACTCGATGTGACCAGCTGCCTCAGGTGTGTAATCCTCCCTGGTTCCCTGCTGTGACTCTAAGCTGTATTTTGAATGAAAATAAACCTTTTCTCCCCAAAGTTTTTGTCAGGGTATTTGTTCACAGCAACTAGAAAGGAAAAATAGGACAGATTTATAGTTGTAGGGAAAATAAGACCTATGCAATCTTAGCTCTCCCTACTTACTAAGGTATTTAACAGTTCTTCTCAATAATGTTTTCCGAATGGATGTCTTGTCTTTTGTTTGTTTATTTGAAATAAGCAATTCAAATATTTCTGTACTTGGTAAAAGCTTTAAGTTTGTTTGAGCTGATTGGCTAGAAATTCGTACATACTCAACTCATTAATTTTACTACCTAGATTTGCAAATTCTTGAAAAAAATTTTGTAATATTTATTTCTTTTCTTGTGTGTGTATAGAGTTTGCCTGCATTCATGCGTATGTACCATGTGCTTGCTAGGCACCCCTGGAGATCATAAAGGGGTTTCAGATCTCCTGGAACTGGAGTTACAGATAGTTGTGAGTCACCATGCAGGTGCTGGGAACTGAACCTGGGTCCTGTGCAAGAGCAATAAGTGCTCTTAGCTGCTGAGCCAGCGCTCAAGTCCCTATCTTTGTAAATTATTTTAGTTCTTACCATATGCACTGTAATTTCATATTTGCCTAGTAAAGCTCTTCTTTCTTTCTAGTTCATCCCTTCCACTTGCCTCTTACTTGGGTCCTGCTTCAGTCAGGAAACCCAGTATAGATTTAGGTGTAAGGGTAAGGAGTGAGCCCACAGACAGGGGTCCCAATCTCTAATCGAGGCCCTCTGTATTTTTGAAATAACATCGTTTCCTAATAATATCGCTTATTAAATGGCAGTATTTTATTTAATCCCTAGCTTATGAGAGCCTTTTAATATGAAGGGATGTAGGATTTTTTTTTTCAGATTTTTTTTTCACATCTAATAAGATGCTAATCCTCTCCTTTATGCTGTTAAATGTTCAAGTCACATTGGTTGATCATTAAACATTAAATCAGCTTACTTGTGACATATTTGAATGGTGTGTGCTAATGTGTTAATTTTAAGTTTTGTGTCTGTGTTGCTGAGGTGGCTTGGCCTGAATACTTTCTTTCCTTCTGTGATAGTTCTGCATTGATAGCAATAATCAAGGGAGGCTGTCCCATAAACACACTGGGGTCCTTCAGAAGAGAACGCCTCACTCAGGGTGTGTGAGGTGGCTGCTATATCATCGCAAAATGTCCAGCCGAATTCATAGAGAAGTACCTTGGGTCTGGAGTAGGCTTTGTGGGAGGCCTTTCTGATTAAACTGAGTCGGCTTAATGCTTAACTCAAGTGTAAGTTGGCGACTTTGGTAATTGAGAGTATTTCTGACCTTGTGTGGCGAGTTTAGCTTCATCTAACTTCTCAGTTTTTGGACTTCAAGGGTTTTTTTTTCAGTCTTTAAAAATTTTTTAGTGTAAGCTGTGTCATGTGCTATATCGTTTATCCTTCCATGGTTAGGTGCACTATATTTCATGGCTCTTGATCGATCCAATCACTGACTACATTTTGACTTTGAAGAAACAATGCTTGGTCCTTCTTAGCCTGGTTATTAAATTCTCTCCTAATCACTCTTGATTATTTATTTCCCTGTAGTTTCCTCGAATTTAAACACATATCTTTTTTTTCTCACCAATAAAGAATTCTTCATTTTAGTTCTAAATGATAAGCCTGAAATTGTATATACCTAGTAACTTATAAACATTTAAACTCAACATTTATAAAACAAAATTCAATAGAACTTTAAGCAAGACCTTCAACCTCAGTAATAACATGACTAACATGGAAAACTTGAGCAGATTTGGTCTATCAGCAGATTTGACCTGGTCAACTCTAAGATGTATGTTCTTGACTTTAAGCATTTATTTTTTATATGTGTACTTAGATGTGCTTGCTTGTTTCTTGGGACAGGGTCTTCCTGGGTAGTCATAGCTGACCTGGAACCCATAGAGTTCCGGGCCAACTTACCTCTGTTTCCTGAGTGCTGGGATTACTGGCATATGCAAAGAACAACGCTGGACTTTCTGTGTGTGTTTAGGCTTAAAGAGAAATGTATAGTCACAGATTTATCTGTACAGCACATATTACAATAGGCAAATTTTCATTGTTACTCCAACCAAAACATTTTTTTTCTGTTTTTTATGTTGTTATTTTATTGGATCCATAGCTTATTTAGGAAGATATTACTCGGTTTCCAACATGGGAATTTTGTAACAATTCATTTCTGTTGTATTTTCATTGTGGCCCAAACACATGTTCAGTAATTTCAACTACTTGCCACTTGTTGAGACTATATTTCCTCTCAAGTGTGGTCAGTCTTTGTGAATGTTGCATAATTACTCCAGCGTATGTAATGTGTAATAGTCTCACCCTGAAAAATGGACAACTAATGCCCACAATCTATCTAAGGTGTAAATATAAAAATATACAGCACAGCTCAACACAGGGCCATCTTGGGCTATGTAGCAAGACCCTTATCTCAAAAAAGAAAAGAGAAAGAGAAGAAAGTTTAAAAACAAATCAAAACAAAACAAAAAAAAAATGGTACTTTTAAGTAGCAAAGCACAATGCTTACTATATTGGTTTGTTTTAATCATTGTTCCTCGTGTGTGTGTGTGTGTGTGTGTGTGTGTGTGGTTGCACACACACATGCGTGTGTGCATGTGTGTGCGTGCGTGCATGTATGTGTGTGTGCGCGTGTGTGTGGTTGCACACGCACATGTGTGTGTGCATGTGTGTGCGTGCGTGCATGTATGTGTGCGCGCGCGCGTGTGTGTGTGTGTGGTTGCACACACACATGCGTGTGTGCATGTGTGTGCGTGCGTGCATGTATGTGTGCGCGCGTGCGCGTGTGTGTGTGTGTGGTTGCACACGCACATGCGTGTGTGCATGTGTGTGCGTGCGTGCATGTATGTGTGCGTGCGCGCGCGCGCGCGCGCGCGTGTGTGTGTGTGTGTGTGTGTGTGTGTGTGTGTGT
>JADRCD010095619.1:0-19344 GCA_019843815.1 Montemys delectorum | reverse complement strand
AAAAAACAAACCCCTATTCCCTCTCCCATACCCTTGATCCCCATCAGACCTTCTCCTGCTTTATGGCCCTGGCATTCACTGGGGCATAGAACCTTCATAGGGCCAAAGGCCTCTCCTCCCTTTGATGACCGACTTGGCCATCTTTTGCTACATATGCTGCTGTAACCATGAGTCCCACCATGCATACTCTTTGGTTGGTGGTTTAGTCCCTGGAGCTCTTAGTGTACTAGCTAGTTCATATTGTTGTTCATCCTAAGGAGTTGCAAACTCTTTAGTTCCTTGGGTCCTTTCTCCAGCTCCTTCACTGGAGACCATGTACTCAATCTAATGGATGGTTGTGAGCCTCTCCTTCTGTATTAGTCAGGTACTGTCAGAGCCTCTCAGGAGAGAGATATATCAGGCTCTTGTTAGCCAGCACTTGCTGATATCCACAATAGGGTCTGGATTTGATGATTGAATATGGGAAGGATTCCCAGGTAAGGCAGTCTCTGAATTGTTCTTCCTTCAGTCTCTGCAACTACTTCCATGGGTATTTTGTTCCCCTTTTTAAGAAGGAATGAAGTATCCACACTTTGGTCTTCCTTCTTCTTGAGTTTCTTGTGGTTTGTGGTTTGTACTTAGTGTATTCTGAACTTCTGGGTTAATATCCACTTATCAGAGATTGCATACCATGTGTGTTCTTTTTTGGCTGGGTTACCACATTCAAGATGATATTCTCCAGATCAATTCATTTCCCTAAAAATTTCATAACTTCATTGTTTGTTTTAAGATAAAGAAAGAAGAAAATTTAGTTGTATTATGGAATGTTGTTATTTTTCCAGCTACAGTGATTGTAACTTCTGCTGGGCATAGTCTGGGTAGGCATCTGTGGTCTCGTAAGAGTCTGTAGAACATCTGTTCTCAATGGAGTCTCTATTGAAAAATCAGCTGTTATTCTAAGAGGTCTGTGTTTCTATGTTATTGGACTGTTGGAGCAGAGGGAGAGGTGAAGATTTTCAGTTACATACTTACCTGGCCAGGGTAGCCTGTGGGTTCCCAGAGAACATACAAATCTTACTGAACTCTGGTGAGCTAATTATTTTTTTATTAGATATTTTCATTATTTACGTGTCATATGATTTCTCCTTTCCAAGCTTCCCCTCCAACAAAACAAAACAAAACAAAACAAAAAAACAAAAACGAACAAGAACAAACCCCTGTTGCCTGCCCCTTCCCCCTGCTTTCCACCCCACCCCCTCCCACTTATTGTCCCTGGCATTCCCATACACTGGGGCACAGAACCTTCACAGGGCCAAGGGCCTCTCCTCCCACTGATGATTGAATTTGCAATCCTCTACTATACACATGCTGCCAGAGCAATCAGTCCCACCATGTATAGTCCTTGGTTGGTGGTTGAGTCCCTGGGAGTTCTGAGGGTACTAGTTCATATTGTTGTTCATCCTAAGGGGCTGCAAACTCTTCAGCTCCATAGGTCCTTTCTCTAACTCCTTCATTGGGGACCCTGTACTCAGTTCAATGGATGGCTGTTAGCCTCTACTTCTGTATTAATCAAGTATTGTCAGAGCCTCTCAGGAAATAGCTATATTTAGGCTGGCTTGTCCTTCCTCCAGTCGCTGTTCTATAGTTAGTCTCAGAAACTCCTTCCATGGGTATTTTCTTCCCTGCTTTAAGAAGGAATGAAGTATTCACATTTTGGTCTTCCCCTTTCTTGAGTTTTTTTGTGGTTTGTTGGTTGTTCTTCCTGTATTCAGAACTTCTGGACTAATAACTACTTATCAGAGAGTGCATACCATAGTGTTCTTTTGTGATTGGGTTACCTCACTCACGATGATATTCTCCAGATCCATCCATTTCCCCAAGAATTTCATAAATTCATTGTTTTTAATAGCTGAGTAGTACTCCATTGTGTAGATGTACCACAATTTCTGTATCCATTCCTCTGTTGAGGGACATCTGGGTTGTTTCCAGTTTCCAGCTATTATAAATAAGGCTGTTATGAACATGGTACAGCATGTGTCCTTATTACATGTTGGAACATCTTCTGGGTATATGCCCAGGAGTGGTATAGCTGGGTCTTTTGGTAGAACTATGTCCAATTTCTGGAGGAACCGCCAAACTGATTTCCAGAGTGGTTGTATCAGCTTGCAATCCCACCAGCAATGAAGGAGTGCTCCTCTTTCTCCACAACCTCTCCAGCATCTGCTGTCACCTAAGTTTTTTTATCCTAGTCAATCTGACTGGTGTGAGGTGGAATCTCAAAGTTATTTGATTTGCATTTCCCTGATGACTAAGGATGTTGAACATTTCTTTAGGTGCTTCTCAGCCATTCAGTATTCATCAGTTGAAAATTCTTTGTTAGCTCTCTACCCCATTTTTTAATAGGGTTATTTGGTTCTCTGGAATCTAACTTCTTGAGTTCTTTGTATACATTGGATATTAGCCCTCTATCAGATATAGGATTGGTAAAGATCTTTTTCTAAATTGTTAGTTGCCATTTTGTCCTATTGACATTGTCTTTTGCCTTACAGAAGCTTTGCAACTTTCTGAGGTCTCATTTGTCAATTCTTGATCTTAGAGCATAAGCTATTGATGGTCTGTTCAGGAAATTTTCCCCTGTGCCTATGTGCTCACGGTTCTTTCCCACTTTCTTTTCTATTAGTTTCAGTGTATCTTGTTTGATGTGGAGATCCCTAATCCACTTGGACTTAAGCTTTGTACAAGGAGATAGGAATGGATCGATTTGCATTTTTCTACATGCTAACCGACAGTTGAGCCAGCACCATCTGTTCAAAATGCTGTCTTTTTTCCACGGCATGGTTTTAGCTCCTTTGTCAAAGATCAAGTGACCATAGGTGTGTGGGTTCATTTCTGGGTCTTCAATTCTGTTCCATTGATCTACCTGCCTTTGACTGTACCAATACCATGCAGTTTTTATTACAATTGCTCTGTAGTACAGCTTAAGGTCTGGGATAGTGATTCCACCAGAGGTTCCTTTATTGTTGAGAATAGTTTTGGCTATCCTGTTTTTTTTTTTGTTGTTAACTTCATTTTTTTAATAGCTGAGTAGTACTCCATTGTGTAGATGGGCCACATTTTCAGTATCCATTCCTCTGTTGAGGGATATCTGGGTTGTTTCCATACTGCAAGCTGGTACAACCACTCTGGACATCAGTTTGGTGATTCCTTCAGAAATTGGACATAGTACTACCAGAAGACCCAGCTATGCCGCTTCTTGACATATATCCAGAAAATGTTCCAATATGTAATAAGGACACATGCTCCACTAGACCACAAGCTCCCCTTTTTTATTAGATGTTTTCTTTATTTACATATCATAAATATCTCCTTTCCCAGGTTTCCTCCCCCCCAAAATAAAGTAAAATAAAATAAAAAACCAAAACCAAATACAAACCCCTGTTCCCTCTTCCCTCTCCCTCCTCACCACCCTACTCTCTCCTGCTTACTGGCCCTGGCATTCTCCTACACTGGGGCATAGAATTTTCACAGGGCCAAGGGCCTCTCCTCCCATTGATTACCGACTTGGCCATACTCTGCTATACATATGCTGCTGGAGCCATTAGTCCCACCATGCGTACTCTTTGGTTGGTGGTTTAGTCCCTGGGAGCTCTTAGAGTACTAAGTAGTTCATATTGTTGTTTGGCCTAAGGGGCTACAAACCCTTCAGCTCCTTGGGCCCTTTCTCTAGCTCCTTCATTGGGGATACTGTACTCAGTCCAATGGATGGCTGTGAGCCTCTACTTCTGTATTAGTCAGGCACTGGTAGAGTCTCTCAGGAAGACAGCTATATCAGGCTCCTGCCATCCAGCACTTGCTAACATCCACAATAGTGTCTGGATTTGATGATTGAATATGGGAAGGATTCCCATGTGGAACAGTCTCTGGATTGTCCTTCCTTCAGTCTCTGCTCCATAGTTAGTCTCTACAACTACTTCCATGGGTATTTTGTTCCCCCTTTTAAGAAGGAAGGAAGTATTCACACTTTGGTCTTCCTTTTTCTTGAGTTTCTTGTGGTTTGTGGATTGTACTTTGTGTATTCTGATCTTCCCACAAGCTCTTTTAAGAAGCTGGTCTGAAATTGCCTTTAACCTAATCTTTCTGTTTTATACTGAGCTGAAGTGTTTTGGTGGATCTTATTTTTCTAACATGTGTTTGCATTATTGAGATTCCAGTGGAAGAAAGATGCCTCCAATTATGTATGAGAAAGCAATTCAAAATCATGAAGCTTTGAGAAAGACTAAATCTAATGAGAATAGAGTAATGGGATTAGGAGGGAATCAACCATTTCCAAGTTAAATACTCAATGTGCTTTTAAGAAGAATAAAGTACAAGGGCAGAGTTAGTATTCAAATCAACTAGGGAACGATCCAAACTATACAATTAACACATATATCTCAATAGTATTCCTAAATGGAAATTGTGCTAATTCTGTTTGATTGTGTGACAAAGTTCTCTTCCTTTTGGCTGTATTCATGAAACACATTTCCAATGACAAAGACTTGTACAGAATCAAAAAAGAAGATAAAAATAATATTCCAAATGAATCATATGTGAAGGAATGATAGGTTGTGTGTACTCTTACTTGGCACAACAGATCAAAAAATAGAATTAATAATAATGCTTATATACTACTCAGTGGATTAGTAATAGGATTCATTAATAGTAGCTTGTGTGTGTGTGTGTGTGTGTGTGTGTGTGTGTGTGTGTTTGTGTGTGCATATGCCAATAAATTCAATTACCCTGTGGTGGCTTACTATGAAAATTATTTCGTTTCTTTTTTTGTTTGTTTCATTTCAACAAGGTCTCACTGTGTAGTTTTAGCTGGCCTGAAACTCACTATGTAGGCCAGATTGGCCTTGAAATCATAAAGATTTCCCTCCCTCTGCCTCTCAGTTTCTGAGATTACAGGCAATTTCAACTACACCTGATTCCAGCTCTTATATATTGTATATCATTCAGAAAATAAATTGACAGGAAACTTCATAGATAAACCACTTTAACTAAAAGAAACTACAAGTGCCTAGTAATATATCCAACAACCCTGGAGCACACATCCTTCTAAGCAACACACAAAATTTTCTCTATAATATTTTAGCACATAAGATGGTCTTCATAAGAGCCACTAAATTGAATTGCTTTCTGTATTATCAATTACAATTAGACGTGAACAATGCAAACAGCAGAAAATATGCAAAGATATTAAGATTTTTTGCCAATGATTTATAAAAATAAGACACCCAGTGTCCTGTTTACTAGCAGGCAGGGGACAATAAAATAAAGACCAGAAAATAACTAAATATATAAAGATTGTTTGACCAATGAATTAGAAGTATAAGACACTCAGAGGCCTGCTCACCTCCATGCATCCCTGGTGGGCAGGGGCCTCTACAATGAGAAAGTATGTGGTGGAGATGAGGGAAAGAAAGGGAAGAGGAATGGTTTGTGCACTCTGAAGAGATGAACTGGAGATGAGAGAGTGGTGAGGAACAGCCACCTGTGGGAATTCATGCACTACCTCCTGGGGCCATATTGATGCCTAAGGATTGTGCAGAGCTGGATGCACCCCTCACTGGCTTCAGCACCCAGTAGAGCTGGCTCCTCCCTTCTTCAGCTATAGCAGTAGGCAGAGCAGTCCCTTAATCTTGCCTGGGTAGAGTGGCAATGCTGGCTTAGTGGTGGGTCTGGGTGTGGTCGGGGTAGCCCCTAGGGATGAGAGCTGAAGAGCTGGCCCTGCTCCTCACCATGACAGTGCTGTAGAGTTGGCTCTGGTGGCATGCATGTAGGTCGGTCTAGTGGGCTAACCAACTTAGCTACTATCCAGGCCCGGATCCAGGAATTTAGGTTGGCCTGCCCTAACCTCTAAACCATCTATGAACTGCTGGAGTTCATGAAAGGGCAGATCCTACAGATCCAAAGCTGCAAGATCTCAGTAATACAGGGCAACAACAGGATATCCAAGAGTAGTCCAGGAAAAGATCCAGTAGTGATAGTAGAGCAGAAGCCAGAGGCCGAGAACAAGCCCAATGACTCATTGCAATGAATACTCATAAATAAAGCTATTTGGGCAAAAGGCTATACTGTGGGACACACTGAAGCTTCCATGGATAGATTACTTTTGTAGATGGGGGGAAGTAGTAATGGTGAAGGGCAGATATGGAGGGACTGGGAAATTACTGGAATTTGGATACATGATGAGAAATTCACAAAGAATCAAAAAGATTTTAAAAAAATGATTCCAAAATAGGAAAGAGACTGGCTGAAGAACTATTTAATCAGGAATAGAGGAGGGGGAATGACAGAGTAATACAAGGTGAATATGATAATGAATTATTTGCACATATTATATTGAAAAATAAAATTAAAATGGCAAATATAAGAATTTAAAAAAATAGATAAAGTATATATAGTGAATACCTTTTTTTCTAAAATATGATGAGCCTTCAATATTCTAAAAGTTAATAAATATTAACACAACATGTAAATAAGCAATGAAAGAAACACATTTGAAAATTTCAAAAGATAAAAAATAGACATTGATAAAAACTAGTGAAAACTGAAGACATTTAGAATGGATAGGTGATATCCTAAGATGATAAAAGCTATGTATTGCAAACAGCCAGAGACTTACCGAATGTGGAACAATAGCATCACCTCTTCAATCAGAAATGAGACAAACGCAACAACTCCTCCCTCTTTTATTCAATATGATGCTTGAAATCTTAATGGAGGCAATAAATCAAGAGAAAGAAAAAGAACCATTTAAATTTTTCTTTTTTTTTAAGATTTTATTTTTATTTATTTTATGTGTATGTGCATATTGTAGCTGTATAGATGGCCGTGAGTCATCATGTGTGTGACTGCTGGGAAATGGACTCAGGACCTCTGCCGACCCTGTTTGCTCCGGCCTCACTTTCTTTGGCCCTGCTCACTCCAGTCCACCTCGCTCAAGCCCTGCTTGCTCTGGCATAATTCACTGTAGCTGTCTTCAGACGCACCCGAAGAGGGCGTCAGATCTGATTACAGATGGTTTTGAGCCACGATGTGGTTGCTGGAATCTGAACTCAGGACCTTTGGAATAGCAGTCAGTGCTCTTACCAGTTGAGCCATCTTGCCAGCCCTACATTTTTCTTTTTCAAGGTATTAGAATATTGCACTTTAAAAAAGCATAGAAGTATCTCGCAGAGTAAGAGAAATTCAAAATGGAAATAATTTTATAAATTTATGCTATGTTTGTGTTAGGCCCTTGTAGTCTCCTTGTTTGAATGAATGTAAATATGTACACTATTGGATGATTTGGGTGACATAGAAAATAAAGATGCACATGCCACAGACAGCATTAGAACTGGCACACACAAGTGATGGAGAAACTACCTTTACTCCCAGATCTCTTTGATAGTCAACCCTAAGCATCTTCAGAATTGTTCATGCATGCACAGAATCTAATGCTGTTCCTTGGCAGACCTTGAGGTAAGGACCAACACTGCTTTGCTGAGCAGCAGGAAGCACTTAGGTGCACATCTTGGGGGTGGGTGTAGGTCAGAGAAGATTGCTTTCACATATATGTGGGATTTTCATTGTTTATGTTGTTATTGAGGAACAGCCTTAGTCTATGGTGATCTGATAGGATGCAAGGAATTCTTTCAATCTACTTGTATCTGTTGAGGCCTGATTTGTGACCAATTATATGGTCAATTTTGGAGAAGGTACCATAAAGTGCTAAGAAGAAGGTATATCCTTTCATATTAGGATAAAAATTTCTATAGATATCTGTTAAGTCCATCTGTTTCATAACTTCTGTTAGTCTCACTATGTCTTTGTTTAGCATCTGTTTCTATGATCTGTCCATTGCATAGTGGGGTTAGAAATCTCCCACTATTATTGTGTTGTTTCCTCTTTAAGGACTTGAACCTGTTTACCTGTGTTCTGTATTTCTTTAAGGGAGTTATTTATGTCCTTAAATTCCTCAATCAACATCGTGAGGTACAATTTTAGATCCAAATCTTGCTTTTCCAGTGCTTTGGGATATCCAGGACTTGCTATAGTGGGAGTACTAGGTTCTGATAAAGCCAAGTAGTCTTGGTTTTTGTTGGTAAGATTCTTATGTTTGCCTTTCACCATCTGTTGATCTCATGTGTTAGATGTTCTTGCTGTCTCTAGCTGGAGCTTGTTCCTCCTGTGGCTCTGTAAGCCTATGTCATCACTTCTGGGAGATCAGCTCTCCTCTGGTAAGACAGGTGAGCAGAGGGCTGTGTATCAGTTGTCCTTGCTGAGTCCTGGGGTCGGAGCACACTCTGGACATAGGCTCTCTGCTTGCAGGAAAGGTGCAATGAGGGCTGTGGATCTGCTGTCCCTTGTAGTTGTAGATGGAGGTAGAAAGGATCCTGTCCCAACTGCCCTGCCACTTCTGAGGCCTGTGCCTCCTGACAGCCTTAGAAAGTCACTGGAGAGATAATAATGATCTTACCTGAGTCCCTGGGTCAGAGCCTGTTTGTGATTTCTTTAGTGTTTCTTTTTCCATTTTTTAGATCCTGGAAGGTTTTCTTAAATTTGTTTACCTGTTTGATTGTGTTTTTCTGTATTTCTTGAATGTGTTGTGTTTTCTCTTTAAGGACTTCTACTTCTTCTACTTGTTTACATATGTTTTTGTTTTTTATTTTGTTTTGGTTTTGGTTTTTGGGATACAGTTTCTCTGTGGTCCTGGAACTCACTCTGTAGACCAGGCTGACCTTGAACTCAGAAATCCACCTTTCTCTGCATCCCAAGTGCTGGGATTAAAGGCATCTGCCACCACTGCCCGGCTCTCCTGTATTTTTAGAGGGAGTTACTTATGTCTTCCTTAAGATCCTCTATTATCTTAATGAGTTAGGATTTTAGAACTGAATCTTCCTTTTCACTTTTGTTATGGTATCCAGGGCTTGCTGTGGTGGGAGTACTGGGTTGTGATGTTGCCAAGTAGCATTGGTTTGTGTTGCTTATTTTCTTGTGCTTGCTTGTTGTCATGTGGTTATCTCTGGTGTTAACTGGACTTGCTGTCTCTAACTGGAGCCTATCCCTCCTGTGGGCCTGGTTTTGTTGGGCTTCCTGTGTCTGGCTGTGTCTGGGTATGGGTGTGGATCTCATGAGTCTGATCTGTGAGTCTAGCTGTGTAAGACCTCCTTGGGTTCAAGCTGGCTCTGAGTGTGGAAAGTGTGGGAAGCATGGCTGTAGCACAGGATGTTCTCCCTGGGGCAGATTGGAAAGGAAGGTAGGTGTGTCTCAGTCAGGGCATATGATCCTGTGTCCTCTGTGACCCTTGTGTCCCAGTTAGGCCAGGTTTGGGGGTGGGGAACTTACCTGTGAGCCTGGTTGTGTTAGAACTACTGGGGGTCAATGTGTCTCTGGGTGTGGGTTAAGGAGTGGGGCTAGAGCAGTATATCTGCTCCTAGACAGAGTTCAAATGTGTTTTTTGATGTATATGTCTGGCATTTTTCTGTCACATTTTGTTCTGTCTTCTATGATGTGAGATTACCTCTCCTTCCATACACTCATATGTTTATTACATTCTATATAGGGGCATAGAGAGAGTATTTAAGTCATATACTGAGTCTTTAAGCCACAAACCGCAATAATCCTTCTTTTTTATGATAATCAGAACATAGTGACTGTAATACATTCCAGCAAAACAAGAACTAGAACAACCACGACAAAATACCAACAATAAAAACCTAAAAGCCAAAACCCAAACCCAAACCAAAATCAAAACAAACCCAAAATATATATTGTTAACATTTACATATTATGGACATATTAGGTTAACATAAAATGCCACAACATGACCAATACAGATTTGGATGTACACAGCCAACATCAGACTGAGCATGGAAACCCCACTGGAGGAGTTAAGGGAAGGACTTAAGGAACTGAAGGGGTTTACAATCACATAAAAAGAACAATAATATCAATCAACCAGACCCCCCCCCCCAGAGCTTCCAGAAACTAATCCACCAACCAAAGTGTACACATGCAGGGACCCATGGCTCTAGCTGCATATGTAGCAGAGGATGTCCTTATCTGGCATCAATGAGTGGTGAGCCGTTGGTCTGCTAGAGGCTCAATGACAAAGCAAAGGGCAATGCTGTAGTGGTGAGAAGAGTGGGTGAGTGAGTTGATGAGCACCCTCATAGAAGCAGGGAGAAGGAGAAGGATATAAAGTGGTTATAGAGGGGAAACTAGAAAGGTGGCGTAAAATTTGAAATGTAAATAAAATAACCAATTAAAAATAATAAAAAAGAAAAATAGACAGGCCAAAATACACAGACACACACACACATACATACATACATACACACACACACACACACACACACACACACACAAACACACACACACACACACACACACACACACACACACACACACAAAGATACTTCTACCATGAAAAAAGACAATGTTGTATGTTTTATGTTTATTGGATTACTAGTTTCAGCATTCAATACATGGAAGACCTAGGCATGCAACAGAGGAGAAACGGATTTTGAAATTATGATAATCACGCAAAGCATGTTATTCTTCAATTAGTAAAAGAAGAATTCTTGGTTATGTTTGCAATATGGGTGGACCTAGGCCCTAATATTTGTATAACATCTCAAAATAGAATTACTAGCTTGACAATAAGCATTTAAAATATGTACCTAGGAAGATTTTGATATTTAGACCTTAACATTTTGCACTTTATCCTAAAATGTCATGCACATTTCATCATGTAATACTACACTCGTGTAGTCTATCTCTAAGAGTCACAAAATACATTTTTCAATATTGTTTCATAGTCCAAGTTCAATAAGTGGGCAAGGTGGAGGCTGGAATTTGCAGAAGGACAAGGATAGTAATATAAACCTTTTGAAAAGCTGTATTAAAAGCTATTACTTCCTAATATATTATATTTCTACCACATATATATATGTATATATACATATATATAAATGGAATTTAAATAGAATTACAATTTAACTCAACTAGAAATAAGACAATGTAATGGGTAAATATTGCGCAACCTCATTTACACATATAATGTGTTTTAAAGCATCATCATCATCTATAGACAGAGTATATGAAATCTCATTTATATATGGAATGTATTTTAAAGAGTTACTATGTAGAGAGAGACTATATGCTGTATTGGAGGTTACTAAATCTTTGTGATAAGAAAAATTACAAAAAAAGGAAAAATGCAAAATATACGTAAGATAAGATTATAATAATTTACCACACAAGATCTCTATTTGGTAATATGTATTACAATCAGGAATTTTTCCTAAAGAAGTAGCTTCTTCTAAATGTAGAAAAAATATTAGATGATATTCTCTTTTAATTTGCACTTTCACTTTTGCATTGAGGCACATGTATAAACAGTACTGGCTTCCAAGGCAGAGTTATGAATGGAGGAACAGTGAGAATTCACAAAAGCAAGGAAGTATTTTACATCTCAATTGGATTTGAAGTCAAATAGTTACATTTATTCAAGCAAAATATATGAACTATGAATTTATTTAATCTGTACATATCATTTCTTTAGTTATACCTTAAATTATCAAGTACAGCAGCATTTAAGAATAAAACGTTTTATAGAAAGCATCATCTCACTCATGATGTTTTTCAGGTTTATCTCCAAATCTTCTGATTTCATTTTCCTTACAGCTGAATGGTATTCAATTGTGTATGTACTACATATTCATTTTCCAGTCATAAGTTGAAGACATTTGGATTGTTCCCACTTCCTTGCTATTGTAAAAAGGCTCCAATGAACAGTAGTGAACAAATATCTGTGGAGTAGGATGTTCAGTTCTTTAGTCATATGCCAGTGAGTAGTAGAGCTGAGTCATAGGATAGATATTGTTTTAGTCTTTGAAGATTCTCCATCCTGTTTTTTGGAGTGGCTACATACCAAGAATGAAGGTGGGATTGGCTTTCTCCAAAACTTTAACAGAATTTGTTTTCAGTTGTTTTGTTGATTTCAAGCATGCTGTCCAATGTGACATGAAATGTCAAAGTTGCTTTAGTTTGCATTTTTCTGATTGCTAAGCTTGATAAATTACTCTTCAAGATTTTATTAACAATTTTTATTTATTTTCCTAAGAACACCATGTTTATGTCCCAGGCCCATTTTTCAAATGGTAATTTGGTTCTTTGATTTTTGTTTTTGGAATTCTTCATTCATTCTGAAGACTAATCCTCTGTCAGATGTATAACTGGCAGAGATTACCTCCCATTCTGTTTGTTTCTTCTTCATTTGGCTGATTGTTTCTTAGCTGTGAAGAAGTGGTTTGGTTTATTGAAGTCCCACTTATCAATTGCTTGCCTCAATTTCTTTGTAAACGGAGTTCTATCCAGAAAGACAAATCCCACATGGTCTCTGTTATCTGTGGTTCCTACTACTAAATCCACAGATGTACATAGGCAATATGTAACAAACCAGAAAATATAAAGGAAGCATATGTTGGGGGCTTGGGAAGGAATATCAGGATATAGGTATAGATAATATGAAGTGGGAAATAGAATAATATATATTATACATGCATACACACATATGTTCGTATACACACACCTTAAAGAAATTTAAACCACTTGGGCTGACAATATTCCCACAAGAACCAGTTCAAGGCATGAGAAATCTCTTGTTTGAATGATTAGCCAGAGGACTCCATGCATCTTCCAAAGCAATATAGATTATAGATGTAAGTCTCAGTTGAAGGTGAACCCCCACTGATGAAGACACCTCACATTTAAGAGAAAAGACTTATATGACCTGATCTGATCTCTTTCTTGCAGTCTGGCTTCCAAGGTTCCAAAAAATAGTATGCAAACTGTCAGGGGGAGGAAACAGTAAAACCATCCTACCAAGCTTCAATACCCATTAGTCATGACAATTACCATAATGGTAAGATATTCATAAAGATATAAACAGTGCCACATGTCAGTGGCAGACAACTGCTCTTTAATTGGATTTAAAGCTCACTCAACAGGAGATAAATCATGTCTAGTACTAGAAATCTAGGCAGGTTCCTGGGATAGAATCCTTTGAAAGGAATCTATTACTATCACTTTGTTAGACCAGCATAATTCCTTACTACATTCTAAGCCTTATTCTTATACCATAGTTAAGTGTAACTACCAATACTCATTAAATAAACTGCTCTTTATAGGTAATGGAGATCATCACATGAAATTAAAACTGGACGTAATACAGCAATCAATAGAGTGTCAGTATCCCAGTCCAGTGAGCATACCTTCATCATAGCTTCTGTATCTATGAATCAAGGAACATCATGGAAGAAGTTTCAGAAAGACTGTAAGAGCCAGGATACCAGGAAGTCAGCTGTGAAACTGTCCATTCTAAGAATGGCTTTGTAAACAAGATAGGGACAATGACAATATCAATAGACATGTCAATGTGAAAGGAGAAAATTTTTACAGTGTCTTGACCCTAGACAAAGATCTACAGGCAACCAATGACTACTGGGAAAAGGAGAAGTAACCTATCCCAGGGGTAAGCGTACTTATTGGTTGTCAAATGAAGAATGGTCAACCTTGAAATATATACAAAGAACAAAGACAGGCTCAGCAAGTGTCTTTACATATATATACATATATAGTGTAAATATGTGTATAACACTAACAATCAAAATGATGAAGCTATTTATTTAGGAGTGGAGACACAGAAAGGGCTTAAGGGATAGTAGCAGGGAAAACCTAGAGAAGGAATGGCAAAAGGATAAAGTATTGTCATTCTACTTCAAACAAAATATTTCAAAAAAGAAAGTATATAAACATGCATAATTTAACTTATAGAAGCTACACATTCCTGGGAATAATGTACAACCAGGAGGTACACCTGTTCCACAGCTCATTGTGCACCATTCCCTCAAGCATAGAGCTCCTCTCCAAGGAGTGCTCTGACCCTGCAACTCATGTGAGGTCTCCTTTTTCTCTCTGGTGACTTTCAAGGCAGGACCAGCCAGGAGGCATAGGCCACAGAAGCTGCAGGCCAGCTGGGACAGGGTCCTTCATTCATCCATCTGCACCCAGGAAGGACAGCTGATCCACAGCCCACTGTGCATGGTTCTTACCAGGAGAGAGCTTATCTCCCAGGAGTGCTGACACAGGCTTATAGACCTACAGGAAAAACAAGCTTCAGCCATAGACAGCAAGAACATCTAACACCAGAGGTGAACAGATGGCAAAAGGCAAACTAAGACCACTTGGTCATCAGAACCCGGTCCTTCCACCATAGTAATTTCTGGATACCCCAACACACTGGAAAAGCAAGATTTGGATCTAAAATCGTATCTTATGATGCTGATAGAGAAATTTAAGAAGGACATAAATAACTCCCCTAAAGAAATGCAGGAACACAAAGTTAAATAGGTACATGGCCTTAAAGAGGAAACAAAAAAATCCATTAAGAATTAAAGAAGAACAGGATTAAATAAGTAGAAGCCCTTAAAGAGGAAACGCAAAAATCCCTTAAAGAATTATAGGAAACCACAACCAAACTGAATTGAATTAAAAGAATTGAACAAAACCATCCAGGACCTAAAAATGGAAGTAGAAACAATTAAGAAATCACAAAGAGAGACAACTCTGGAGATAAAAAAACCTAGGAAAGAAGTCAGGAGCCATAGATGCAAGCATCACCAACAGAATACAAGAGATAGAACAGAGAATCTCACATGCAGAAGATAAATACAAAATGTAAAAAGATCCTAATCTAAAACATCCAGGACACAATGAGAAGCCCTAACCTAACAATAACAGGTATAGAAGAGAGTGAGGACACTCTCTATATAGAAGAGAGAGTAAAGGGGCAGTAAATATCTTCAACAAAATTATAGAGAAAACTTCCCTAACCTAAAAAAAAGAGATGCCCATGAACATACAAGAAGCCTATAGAACTCTAAATAGTTTGGACCAAAAAAGAAATCCTCTAATTACATAATAATCAAAACACCAAATGCATAAAACAAAGAAAGAATATTAAAGGAAGTAAAGGAAAAAGGTCAAGTAACATATAAATGGAGACCTATCAGAATTGCACCAGACTTCTCACCAGGGAGTATGAAAGCCTGATGATCCTGGGCTGATGTCATACAGACCTTAAAAGAACACAAATGCCAGCCCAGGCTACTATACCCAGCAAAACTCTCAATTACCATAGATGGAGAAACCAAGGTATTCTATGACAAAACCAAATTTACACAATATCTTTCCACAAATCTAGCCCTACAAAGGATAATACAAATGGAAAACTCCAACACAAGGAGGGAACCTACATCCTACAAAAAGGAAAAAAGTAATCTTTTAAGAAAACTAAAGGAAGATAGCCACATGAACAGAATCTCAACTCTAACAATAAAAATAACAGGAAGCAAAAATTACTTTTCCTTAATATTTATTAATATCAATAGGCTCAATTTCCCAATAAATAGGTGTAGACTATCAGACTGGGTATGTAAACAGGACCCAAAATTTTGTTGCATATAGGAAATGTACCTCAATGACAAAGACAGACGCTACCTCAGATTAAAAGGCTGGAAAACAATTTTCAAAGCCGATGGTCCCAAGAAACAAGGTGTAGTTTCCATTCCAATATCAAATAAAATTGACTTTTAAACTGATCAAAAAAATAAGTTGGGACACTTCATACTCCTCAAAGGTATAATCTACCAGGATGAACTCTCAATTCTGAACCTCTATGCTCCACATGCTAGGGCATCTATATTCATAAAAAAAAAAAAAAAACTTTACTAAAGCTTAAAGCAGACATTATACCTCACACAATAGTAGTGGGAGACTTAAACACCCCATTCTCTGCAATGAATAGATCATGGAAACAGAAACTATACAAAGACACAGTGAGATTAACAGAAGTTATGAAACAAATGGATTTAACAGATATCTACAGAACACCTTAAAACAAAAGGACATACCTTCTTCTCAGCACCTCATGGTACCTTCTCCAAAATTAACCATATAATCATTCACAAAACAGGCTTCAACAGATACAAGAAGATTGAAATAATTCCTTGCATACTATCAGATCATCATGGACTAAGGCTGTTCCTTAATATCAACATAAACAATAGAAAGCCTACATACACGTGGAAGCTTAACAACACTCTACTCAATGATAACATGGTCAAAGAAGAAATAAAGAAAGAAGTTAAAGACATTTTAGTGTTTAATGAAAATGAAGGCACAACATACCCAAACTATGGGACACAATGAAAGTAGTCCTAAGAGAAAAACTCATAGCTCTGAGTGCCTCCAAAAAGAAACTGGAGCGAGCATATACCAGCAATTTGATGGCACATCTCTAGCTCTAGAACAAAAAGAAGCAACTCACCCAAGAGGAGTAGATGGCAGGAAATAATCAAACTCAGGGATGAAATCAACCAAGTGGAAACAACAAGAACCATACAAAAAAAATCAACCAAACCAGGAGCTATTTATTTGAGACATCAACAAAAAGAGAGAAACCTTTAGCCAGACTAACTAGAGGGCACAGAGACAGTATCCTAATTAACAAAATCAGAAATGAAAAGGGAAACATGATAAGAGAAACTGAGGAAATCCAAAAAATCATGAAATCATACTACAAAATTCTATACTCAGTAAAACTGGAAAACATATACGAAATGGGCAATTTTCTATACAGATACCAGGTACAAAAGTTAAATCAAGATCAGATAAACCATCTACACAGTCCCATATCCACTAAAGAAACAGAAACTGTTATTACTAGTCTCCCAACCTAAAGAAGTCCAGGACCAGATGGGTTTATTTTATGAGTTTTATGAGACCTTCAAAGAAGATGTAATACCAATGCTCCTCAAACTATTCTACAAAATAGAAACAGAAAGTACTCTACCCAATTCATTCTATGACGACACAATTACTCTGATACTTAAACCACACAAAGACCTAATGGAGAAATAAAACTAAATACCAATTTTCCTTATGAATATCAATGCAAAAGTACTCAATAAAATTCCTACAAACCAAATCTAAGAACACATCAAAATGATCATCCATCATGATCAAGTAGGCTTCATCCCATGGATGCAGGGATTGTTCAATAAACAAAAATCCATCAACCTAATCACCTATATAAACAAACTCAAAGGAAAATATCATATGATCATCTCATTAGATCTTGAGAAAGCATTTGACAAAATTTAACACCCTTTCATGATAAAAGTATTAGATTAGGAATTCAAGGCCCATAACTAAACATAGTAAAAGCAATATACAGCAAACAAAATAGCCAACATCAAACTAAATGGTGAGAAACTTGAAACCATCCCCCTAAAATCAGGGACTAAACAAGGCTGCCCACTCACTCCCTATCTATTCAATATTGTATTAAAAGTCCTATCCAGAGTATTTAGACAACAAAAGGATATCAAAGGATACAAATTGGAAAGGAAGAAGTCAAATTATCACTATTTTCTAATGGTATGATAGTATACTTAAGTGACCCCAAAAATTCCAACAAAGAAGTACTAAACTTGATAAACAACTTCAGCAAAGTAGCTGGATATAAAATTAACTCAAGCAAATCAGACACCTTCCTCTACACAAAGGATAAACAGACTGAGAAAAATTTAGGTAAACAACACCATTCATAATACTCACAAATAAAATAAAATACCTTGGTGTGACTATCAAAGCAAGTGAAAGGTCTGTATTACAAGAACTTCAAGTCTCTGAAGAAAGAACTCGAAGATCTTAGAAGATGGAAAGATCTCCCATGCTTATGGATTGGCAGGGTTAGCATAGTAAAAATGGACATCTTGCCAAAAGCAATTGACAGATTCAAAGCAATCCCCAACAAAGTTCCATCTCAATTCTTCACAGACTTGGAAAGAGCAATTTGCAAATTCATCTGGAATAACAAAAAACCTAGGATAGTGAAAACTATTCTCAACAATAAAAGAACTTCTGGTGAAATCACCATCCCTAATTTTAAGTTGGCTACAGAGCAATTGTAATACTAACTGCATTGTATTGGTACAGTGACAGGCAGGTGGATTGATGGAATAGAATTGAAGACCCAGATATCAACGCACACACCTATGGTTCCTTGATCTTTGACAAAGGAACTAAAACCATCTGGTGGAAATATGAGCATTTTCAACAAATGGTGCTGGTTCAACTGGCAGTTAGCATGTAGAAGAATGCAAATCAATCCATTTCTATCTCCTTGTACAAAGCTCATGTCCAAGTGGATCAAGGACTGCCACATAAAACCTGAAACTAATAGAAAAACACTGAAACTAATAGAAAAGAAAGATAGACTCCTAATGTCCAATAAATATAAAGCACTCAAGAAGTTAGACTCAAGACAACCCAATAACCATATTAAAAAATAGGGTACAAAGCTAAACAAAAATTCTCAATTGAGGAATACCAAATGACTGAGAAGCACCTAAAGAAATGTTCAATATCCTTAGTCATCAGGGAAATGCAAATCAGAACAACCCTGAGATTCCTCCTCATTGATAATTAATTACACCTAGCAGCCTTATTGATAATAGCCAGAAGCTGGAAAGAACCCAAATGTCCCTCAACGGAGGAATAGATACCAAAAACGTGGTACATTTACACAATAGAGTACTACTGAGCTATTAAAAACAATGAATTTATGAAATTCTTAGGGAAATGGATGGATCTGGAGAATATCATCCTGAGTGAGGTTACCTAATCACAAAAGACACACATGGTATTCACTCATTGATAAGTGGATATTAGCCTAGCAGCTTGGAATACCAAAGGTACAATCAACAAACTACAAGAAACCCAAGAAGAAGGAAGACCAAAGTGTGGATACTTTGATCCTTCTTAGAAGGGGAACAAGATATCCATGGAATTAGTTGCAGAGATAAATTACTTAGCAGAGACTAGAAGCAATTCAGAGACTACCCTACCTGGAAATCCTTCCTATATTCAGTCACCAATCCCAGACACTATTGTGGATGCCAGCAAGTGCTGGCTGACAGGAGCCTGATATAGCTGTCTCCTGAGAGGCCTTCTCAGAGCCGGAGTAATACAGAAGCAGAGGTTCACAGCCATCCATTGGTCTGAGCACAGGGTTCCCAATGAAGAAGCTAGAGAAAGTTCCCAAGAAGCTGGAGGGTTTGCAGCCCCTTAGGAAGAACAACAATATGAACTAGCTAGTACTCTCAGAGCTCCAAGGGAGTAAACCACCAAATAAAGAGTACACATTGTGGGACTAATGGCTCCAGCAGCATATGAATAGCAGAGCTTGACCTAGTCAGTCATCAATGG
>JADRCD010095612.1:0-14425 GCA_019843815.1 Montemys delectorum | reverse complement strand
TTCACTAAACTGTCCATGCTACACTATTGTGAATAAAGAGCACAATACTGCACATACACCAAGGCATTGGATGGATTTTTGCTGCCTTTGGCCCTGTGCTGTGCTGGTGATCCCCCCAAAAGTATATGAAACACTACTTTTACTTTAATACTTTTCTCATTTCCCAATGCCAGTAATTCTAAAGCCAAGGCATAATACATGATAACAATGGCATCTGAGTGAATTTCATTTTTATTACTTGGGGTAAACTTAAACAAAAGAATCCTGATAACTTGGAAGGAACTTACTCGTGAGCTCAAGTCTCCTCTAAAAATAGAGACAGTTACATCATTCATTTGGTACATAAATGCATTACATCTCACCACTTGGCTGAGGAGCAGAATGAGTAGACTCATTCTCTTCCTGCTTAGGCTTTTTTCTTAGGAGCTGTCAGTCTTCTGCACATCACATTTCCTCCAAAAGTCTGATCTAAGTACGTCTTCGTTATGAATTTCTCACAGAGCTTTTCCATACATCTTGCTTTGCATCCAAAGTTATTTGCATTGCGCCTTATTTTTCCCCAAGGGAAGAGACTGACTACTATTGCTCCAGGCCTCCGATACAGGTAGGGTCTCCCTAACTTGTTAGGAAATAAACCTATTCGGTTCCCATTTTCTTCTAAGTACTGCCATTTCAAGAGCCCCAAAATGTCTTATCAGCAGCTATTCAAATTGCTTCTCCTTATCCATATTGCATAATGTGGATAAAGTGGTTTACTAATTCAAGAGGGTTTCAGGGTGTGTCGTGTTGCATGACACAAGCTTCATCCTTCAGTCTCAGGTCTAGCCGCCCACCTAAGGTGTGGTGGCTACTAACATGACAAATACCGCCCACATCTTACTCCATAATGATACACGTTTATGAATAAGTCTTGATCTGAAAGTATGCCCAACAGATAAGATACACTGAGTTAAAAATTACTCTTCATTTACTCACTTACCAAGAAAAGAAAAAAATATTAAATAATCTGGAGAAGGCCAGGTGGTGGGTGGTGGTGCACGCCTTTAATCCCAGCACTTACGAGGCAGAGGCAGGTGGATTTCTGAGTTGGAGGCCAGCCTGGTCTACAGAGTGAGTTCCAGGGCAGCCAAGGCTATACAGAGAAACCCTGCCTCGAAAAACACAAACAAAAATAATAATAATAATAATAATAATAATAATAATCTGGAGAATTAGATTCTCCTAACTCTGTCTGATTTGAACTGACCCTTAAGAGCAAATACCTGACACTTCTATACCTTAATTCCTTCATACTAAAGTTGACATTAAGAGCTAGGGGTGTGGCTCAGTGCCCATACAGCACTTACCTAACATGTAAGGTCCCAGGTTCCATTCCCAGCTCCCTAGTAAAAAGTTATTATGAATAAATATTTTCAGTAGGGGGAGAAAATCTGTCAAAACTGTTTTAAGCAATCCTATTTTGCTTGAATTTTGTGACTTAGTGTTATACATTTTAAGAGAACATGTAAAGGCTTCTGCCACACAGGTGTGTTTTTGCCCCACAGCAGACTCAAGATACTACCTTCTATAAATGACAGGGAAACTCCACCCAGGAAACCTCAACAATATGGTTCCCTCAACAAGACCTAAACAAAAAAATGACAACACCCATTAACAAGCCAATGTGGCTGGGAAATTTTCACGCGGGTTTATCTACATATGAAGAGCTATAGATAATAATTAATAATTACTAAGAGAAGGAGAATAAGCCTCCTCTAGGGATGAACCCCTGATAGCTTAGCCACTCCTAAGAGGTCAGCCCTGAACACATATAAGCAACATTATAAAGGATCTCAGCAGGTTTATTTATAAACACACACACACACACACAACAATACTAAAACAATAAGAGGAGATGAAATTGAAACAGAACGGGAGGAGGTAGGAGGAATAGGAGGGAACAAATAATGTAAATACAATGCTCATAGAATTTTATATGAATTTTATAAAATTCTCTTAGTTTTTTGCTTTTTTCATGCTTTTGCATTTTACAACCAGTCTGCAGTTTCCTTCCTCTCCTCCCAGACCCTTCCCCCTCACCTCACAACTCTGACCCTCCCATCCACTCCTCCTCCTCCTCCTCCATTTCTCTTCAGAAAAGAGCAAGCCTCCCAGAGACACTAAATAATAAATAAATATTAAGCCAAGAAAAATTTATAATATGTTGCTTTCAGGGTTTCGGCAGCAGAAAAACTCATGGTTTTTTCTAGGAATATCTTCTCAATCAGAATGGAATATAAGACTGAACAGGGCTGTGGCAAATGATACAGTATTTACTAGTTGTGTTATAATAAGGTTATAATTTTACAGAGGGTTTAACAAAGCACCAATATCAATAAGCTACAACGACTTTTAAAAACAAACAAAGCAAGCAACTTGCTATTCCCCTTAATTCCTTCTTTGACTCTGCTATAGGGTGGCTCCCTAATTCTTGAAATGCTCTCATCTTCATTTGTGTAACCCTTGCAAGGGTTTCTGGGTTTCCTGTGTACCTCTCTAATGGTCTTTCCTTTCAATCTCTGTTGCCCTCTCCCCCTCAATGTTCCTAATATGCCTGTGATAGGAATACTTCTTCCTAATCAACTCAAAGTTCTGTTCTGACTTTCAGACATCATTATTCTCTAATGACTTTCAAATTCTAAATATCTAATTCCTTCTCTCTCATTCATGCCACAGCCTAATTCAAACCATTTACCACCAAATAACAAGGCTGAGACCTGAATCCCATAACTAAGATGAAGTCATTAGACTTCCTCAAAGGCACACTCTTCTCTCTCAGTGTTCCCTGCAATCACTAGTGTTAATTTTGTTTTAGCTACTTAGGTATTTTGGTTTTTTGCTCCATCCCCCTTTAGTCCCATAAATGTCATTTATCACTAACTCTGGACTTGCTTGTGCCCAATATTTTCTTATTCTTTCCTTTCTTTTTAAAAATGTATTTATTTTATATGTATTAGTATTTTGCCTATAGTATATCTGTGTATTGTGTGACTGTCTTTTGCCTGTAGAAACCAGAGGAGGGTGTGGAGTCCCATGAGTCTGGAGTCAAACATAGTTGTGAGCCACCATGTGAGTACTGGGAATCAAACCAAGCTCCTCTGGAAAAATGGCCCGTGCTCTTGACCACTGAGCCATCTCTCCAGCCCCCATCTCTTTGCTTTCTATTCCCACTCTCTGCTCAGATGCCTAGGATCTGACTGTGTTACACCCTTTTTCTCTGTTATTCCTCTCCAAGCTCATTCCCTGTTGTTAACTGATTCCTTCCCTGCCTGGCAGCTCTCCACAGCCTTCTCCAGTCAAGCCTACTTCCTTGGTCATCCCCCACCATCAATCCCCAACCAAACTTGTATTTCTCAGCCACAGTGGATTGCTGCCCCCCTCCTTCCATGTGTCTAAATAGTAAGTGTTAATTAAAGGAAAGCCCAAGCCTCATTTATTCCTTGATATTCTTCTCTTCCTTCCCTAACCTCCCTATGGACTATGGCAGTCACTCCATTATATTTATAATCAGCACCACTGTACAGCAGAATTCAAGATATAGTTCTCTATCATCTCCACAGTGATACACAATGGTTGCTCAAGAAAAGCTTCTGGATCATATGATAATGATTGTTCAAACTATAATAATATTTTTAGACAAAGTCTTGCTATAATGCAAACACTGGGCTGGGCTAGAACTATGTAGTCCAGACTGGCCTGGAACACTTAATCCTGCCTCATCCAAGAAAGTGCTAGGATTTCACACATAAATCACTTAATGAAAAAAAAAAAAACTTGTGCTTTTATTTCTCTCCTCAGTGATCACATACTGAATCTAAAAGTGCCCATGAGAGTTATTACACTCATTCAACTTCCGCTTCTCTTGTTGTTACGGAATTTACAGAGAGAGAGAAAGAGAGAGAGAGAAATACACATCATATAATGTTAAACATGTACAACTGTAGAACTTTTGTAACAAAAGACCACAAAATGCAACTAGATACTCCCCTTACATGTGGGAAAACTGCTTCTCCCTGACCCGATCCTGGTTTAAACAAAGCCCTTAACTGAAAAGGCAAGGAAACCGGAAACCCTTCCTTCTCTGGAGCTCTGGAGAAACACTGCTCTAAAATTGACCCTGGTGGTGGAGAGGTGGGTGTGTGGAAGAAACCTTGAATTCAAGAGCTCAAATCAAGGGAAGAAGAGGCCCAAATGTACTGGAGCCCAGCACATCTCTCTCAAAGGCCAGAAGTTCACAGCTGTCTTATTTTCTAACTTGTCTTGCTGGATTCTTAAGCCTGTTTAAACTATCCTATTGCTCAATATCACTCAGCCACCAAAGAACAAGCCCTCCATAGTTAACTTAAGGAAACAGCCTGGCAGCCACACACCCTGATTGTACTCTACTTCATGGAACTTCATGAGCTGGCTTTTCATGGGCAAACAGAACTTAATTAACTACTTATGAAAGCAAGGAAAAGTTATAACCCCACATACACCAACCTTTGTGATTATAATATATTCCTTAATTAATCATATAGGCAAGCAAACTCAGAACCTGCTAGTATTTATCTCAAGGTTAATGTAACATTTAGCTAAGAAGTTATTGCAGAGGGAGGGATAAGAAAAAAAGTGGGCAAAACACTCAGCAAACTGGCCTAGCAAAGTGTTCAAACTACGTCAGACTATCAGTGTGAGCACTTTTCTCATTGAGTCAAATGCTAACAATGACATTTAAGTATGTCTTCCTTATTCCTAAACAAAGATCTTAAGAGTTTTCTATCACTGATGCGCTCAGATCATTGCCAGATTTTTTTTTTCTTTTTAAGATTTAGGGTAATTTAAATCTGTATCTCAGTAAGCTTTTAAATTTTATTTTGGTTTGGTTTGTTCTAAGACTGGGTCTCAAGTAGTTCAGGATAACCAAGGATAATCTTCAACTCCTGATCAGGTTTCATTTCAAGCACTGAATTTATAGGCATGTGCAACCTAGCTCAGTGATCGCCAGGAATTTTCCTGTGTGCTGATTAATATGCCAACCCTATAAGCCACGCAAGGTCTTTCAAAAGAAAACAGGCATGTTTCCTAGCCAAAGGAACCTCATGAAAGTTATGGCTAATTCTAGGATAGGAGATGTAAATAGCATATGAAAACTCACCATTTGAAAGTTAATAGTTGGAAAGTGAGAATTTTGCTATTTTGTTTTCATACTGAAATTTGAGAGGCAAAAATATTTTCTATATTATTTGTTATTAAGTGTCAATAGTAATCCATGCACAGAGGTCCCACCTGTCTGAATATTTCATGTATGTGTATAGAGATATGAGAGAGAGAAAAAAAGAATCTTTTGTAGATTCTGTGGCTCAAGTCAAGATGTAGCCAGCCAGCTCGTAAATCCGCCACAAACCACAACTAAATATAATTCAAAACATTTGGAAGTCTTTTTTTTTAAAAAAAAAAAAAATGAACTGAAAAGACCCTACAGATCTGGGCAGTTGTCAGAGTTTGGGCTGCCAGACAGATGGCATCAAGGCTCTTAAGACAAAGAAATAAGTCAAGGGCAAGCTGCGAGCAGCACCTCTGCACATGAATTAGTATTTACAGCTCATAATATACACCCTCACTAATGCCATGTGGTTAAGAAGCCATCCTTAGGGCTGTGAAAGAAGGTAAACAAAGTTCCCAAGCAAATTCTCCCCACTTTTGGTTACACACCTGTGTTCACTTCATGGCAAATCACTGAGCTGTAACTGTGGATTTGTTCACTACTCTGTGTGCTGTGTTAGAGTTTAACTTGCAAGTTTCAAAATTTCTCAGTATCCTTTGTCTAAAGTGGTAACATCATCAAAGGCCTTGATACACAAGTGTTTAAATGGCACAGGAGAATTCACTGGTTGAGATGGAGCAATGGGACTCCGACAATAACTCCTGACCTTACAACTAATGCATAAAGAAGAAACTATTGGCCAATCAACAGGTGTGGAGGCTGGATGATGATCTAACCTGAAACAGGCTAATTGAGCTTTCTAAGGTAATACTCTTGGTTTATTTTTTCTCTAGCCTCTAAAAAGAATTGTGTGTTCACACACAGGTAAAAATTGAACAAATAAAAATATTTGAAGTCTCACAACACTCCTAACACATGACAGTCTATAAAACTGGGAGTAAATATAACTGCTGTGAATCAAGATAAAATGTCTAAGACAGGTACAATACCCCAGTGAAACCTTACACCAAAGTCAACTCTACAGAGTGACCAAAAGGCTCCATAAAAGGTAATATTGGTTAAGTGCTTTATATGTGCCTAGACTATACTCAGTCAGTTTAATATACTTTTGAAATACATGTCTTAAGTGCCTACATATATATTATGGACAACACATTTTGAGAGGCAATAAAATAAGATACTTTCATTTGAAAAAAAAGACTGCTTCATTCCTTTGGCTTATATATACTGAAAGACCTATATGGCCAGCTGCTAAGATACCAGTATGTAGGTTTCTGAAAGGAAGACATCTTTCATTATTTGTAGGAGCTCAGGCTCCTTGCAAAGGCACGAAGTCTAACAGATTGTTGTAGAAGAATAAAATGTGCGTCACAGCACTGAACATTATAGTCTTAAAGGGATTCCAGAGCAGTATAAGAGTTGAAAAAAACTTAGATCCATTGAATATAGCTTCATGGAGTTGCAAGGTAAATCCAGCCTGGACCTGTAACCCACGCAGATAAAGCAGCTGAAAAGAGACAGGGCATCACCTGGGTAGAGAGCAAGGCAATGTGAGAAGGCAGAATGCAGAGCCAATGCTACTCACGTTGTTGTGACTCAAGACTTATGCCAGTCCCAAGTTCCTTATTATCTATGTTTATGGAAATAAGTACAGACATCAACAAGCACTAAGGAAGTTCTATAGCAATTTGATAGTGAGTTTGTGTCTTATAAATCTAATAATAATGAAGCTTATCTTTTATATGGCTTTATAAGTTTATTCTACAGTGATTTTATTATACTTTGCAAAAATGACAACCTGCAATGGTTTAAAGAAGCTAAAACTATAATTAAGAACAGCAGGTCTTTGAGCACAGCTGTTTCAAGGAGTAGTAGTGCCTCCACCTACAACTGGAGACACTAAGGTATTTTAAAGTGCTAAGTGAGTTAAGAAAAGATCAATTAGGTGAGGGGAGATGCTGAAAGCCTTGAAACTTAAAGAAATTACAATAGTTTCTGGTTCGGTCAATAAATACTCATGGATAAGAAAGAGATATGACAAAAACGGTTATTTTGTAGGACAGATTTGTTGGGTTTAATTGAAAGAGAGAAAGGAAACCTAGTAAGTCCTAATGGGATTCAAGTAACTTGGAAATACGAGGAGCCATCTGAACCTGAAACACTTCCGTGCCAGGGTAATGGACAATAACAGCCCTGGAGGGGTAATGCTTAGATTTGCTGTCTATATGGGGATAAAAAAGCATAATAGGAACCCAAGGTTTCTTTTTTTTCCCATTTTTCCTTTCCCATCAGGATGGGCTATGTCTCCTCAAATCACACATCCAAGCAAAGCCTTCCTTAAGTTGCTTTCATCAGAGCAATGAGAAAAGAAACTAACATGCACAGAAATCCAGCAGTAAAGAAACATTTAGACAGGAACAGTGGCACACACCTTTAATCTCAGCACGCAGAAAGCAGAGTCAGGTGATCTCCATGAGTTCGAGGCCATCCTTGTCTATATGGCAAGTTTCAGGCCATGCAGAAATGCACAATAAGAGCCTGTCTAAAAATGTATCAAAAAGAAACACTGAATTTTTCATTAACTCATTTTGGAAGTGATCTATTATAAGAGACAAAAAAGATAGATTCCTAATTTATCCTATAACTAAATCTTATATGAACTAAAAATGAAAAAAGATGAAATCAAACTATAACTACAAGAAGAAACTTCTTCCTTTAAAGATTTACCACATGGGGCCAGTGAGCTGACTCAACAGGTAAAGGCACCTGTGGACAAGCCTGACAACTGAGTTCAATCTCTGGAACCCACAGGGTAGAAGGAGAGAACCAATTCCTGAGGGTTGACCTCTGACCTCCTCATGCATATATGCCAAATACACAGGCATCACACACAAAAAATGGTACTATGAAATAACATAAGAAAACCAAATAGAATAAGATGGACAATCTAACAAGCATGTGAGACCATAGTTCTACAGCACATAACAATTAGATTACAGCCTGACATCTATCTTTAATCCTCAAATCTGAATTCTGCAATGCTTCAAAATCTAAAACGTTTTAAGAAAATTCTATACCATGAAGCTTCGTGTCATGAAAAATATTAAAAACATTTTATAAAATTATCTTCAGACTAATGAGTCTAAAGTTATTTATACAAAGCATAAATGAATAAATCCCATCCCCAAGGTACTTTAAGTACCCGCAAATTTGAAATCTAAAACATTTCTGGTTTCAAACATATTCACCCAATATTAGAAAAAAATGAATCACTACACACAATAGTAAAAAAGTGAAAGATCACAATAAATTAAGAAACTGAAGCTAACTTTTCACATTATTCAACTATCCCTTAAATCAACTGAAAAAAATTTAAACAAAACTTTCATTGCCAAGTGAAAATTTGAAACTATAATGCTAATTTTCAGATATTAATAATTATAAAATAATTATAAATAAATTGCAACCCAGTGAATATGGACACTCTAAAGTGATAAAGACACTACAAATGGTCTTTAAATAACCAGTCAATATCAAAACCGAATTATTGTTTACAAAACAGTAAAGTGATTAACTCAACACAACAGAAACAAATGTAAACATATTTGGAGAATTATTCCATTATTATTATGTTGGAAAATCATATTAGCAACAAAAACGATGAAAGAATCCATGTGCTTAAATAAGACAATCAAAACAATATTATCATCAGGTTGAACATAAGGAAACTTTGAAGAAATGTACTTTTTCATGAGAATTATTTACTCAGACTGAAGATGTAAAGACATATATAGTAAATAGAACACTATTTTATGAAAGCAGCAATCCAGCCTGATATAGTTGTCTCCTGAGAGGCTCTGACAATACCTGACTAATACAGAAGTAGAGACTCACAGCCATCCATTGGACTGAGTACACGGTCCCCAATGAAGGAGCTAGAGAAAGGACCCAAGGAGCTGAATGGTTTGCAGCCCCATAGGAGGAACAACAATATGAACTAACTAGTACCCTCAGAGCTCCCAGGGACTAAACCACCAACCAAAGAGTATACATGGAGGGACTCATGGCTCCAGCAGCAATATGTATAGCAGAGGATGGCCAAGTCGGTCATCAATGGGAGGAGAGGCCCTTGGTCCTGTGAAGGTTCTATGCCCTAGTGTAGGGGAATGCCAGGGCCAGGAAGTGGGAGAGGGTGGGTTAGTGAGCAGGGGGAGTGGGGAGGAGAGAGGGAACAGGGGTTTGTTCTTGTTAATTGTTTTTTGTTTTGTTTTGTTTTGTTTTGTTTTTTGGAGGGGAAACTGGGAAAGGAGATATCGTATGACATGTAAATAAAGAAAATATCTAGTTAAAAAAAAAAACAGAAAAAAAAGATAAATGAAAAAAAAATTTTTAAAGTGTTGGTACAACTAAGCAAAGATTTGGTCTATAGAGTGAGTTCTAGGACCGGCAAAGCTACACAGAGAAACCATAGAGAAAGAGACAGACAGACAGACAAACAGACACAAAGAGACAGAGACTGAGAGAGATTTTAACTTACAGATAGGTAGGAACAAGAAGCTGGAGTATACTACAGCTGTGGCTATAGCTGGATAACCATATTGCCTAGTGGGTAACTGTGGATATATTATTTCTCAAAACAAAAGAAACTATTTTTAATATTTTTACTATAAAGAAATGATTAAAAGTCTTAGTTTCTTTTCTATTGGTATAATAAAATACTCTCAAAAAAAGCAACTTAGGGGAAAGGCTGGAGAGCTGGCTCAGAGGTTAAGGCCACACACTGAGTTGCTGAGGACCTAAAATCAGCTCTTAGCACCATGTCTGGCTCTCACAACCATCTATATAAACTCCAACTCCAGGGGATCTGAGGCCCTCTTCTCAGGGTACTAGTTAGTTCATATTGTTGTTCATGCTAAGGCCCTGTGAAGGTTCTATGCCCCAGTGTAGGGGAATGCCAGGGCCAGGAAGTGGGAGAGGGTGGGGTGGTGAGCAGGGGGAGGGGGGAGGGAACAGGTGATTGTTTTAGTTTTTGGGTTTTTTTATTTTTATTTTTTTCTTACTTTATCTTATTTTATTTTTATTTTTTCTTCTGAAGGGGAACCTGGGAAAGGAGATATTGTAAATAAAGAAAACATCTAATAAAAAATTTTTTAAAAAAGGTGTTCATATGTAAGGAACATATGTATTCCCAATTCTTAATTAATCATTTGATCACTATAAATAAGTATGAAAATTATTGAGTAATATAAGAGTTAAAGAGCACTATCCTCACACTATAGAATTATCTAGCATAAACGCTGAGATATTTAAGAACCAAAATTAAAAATAGTATGTTCAAAAAGTAAAGCAAATTACAAAAATAAACCACATTCCTATATTAAACATCTTCCCAATACTGAAAAGGGGCAGAAATCCATTTTACCCCATCAAAGAGCACACACACACACACACACACACACACACTCCGACACACACACCACTCAGAATTCTAGATGAGCACATATATACTGAGAGGACTAAGTATGGCAAAGATGACTGTAATTTAGGCCTTTAGTTTACCCAGATAGTTTTCAAATCTTGTCACTATTTCATGACAATACGACACCCCAAAAGCTTGCCTTCAAAATATAACAATAGCTCCTCAAAGGTTACAGACAGATATTTTTAATGAAGAATTAATGAAACAAAGCGCAAATAAATGATTAAGATGTATCAGGGACACCTACAGTGTTAGGCAGGAAAAAAACCCAATCCAGTAAATATGTCCTGATGCAGTACTCTCAGTTCAGGGAAAATGCCTGCCCAAAAATAGACCTTGCTTCTTTATCAAATGTACTTTGTACCAAGCACGTCTCTCTCACAGCTATATTCATTCGCATGTTTTTTAATCCCCAAGTGTGATTAAACCATTACTTCAATTTATTTGATTCACTGATGCCTCAATTTGAGGTATCTGCACATGAACAAAACATATAATCTCTGTCTCAAATGATTTATAATGATTATAGATATTTTCTCTTTCAATTATACTTCAATAGAGCTAGAAAAATGTGCAGACTCCTAAAGAATTTAGGCAGTCCCTTAATTCAGCCCTCAAAATAGGCATCTGTGTCCTAGTGATGCATGGAAATTAACAACTAAAATGTTAGTTGAAAAAGTCTTCCTACAATGGTGGCTCTCACTTATAATCACAGCACTCTGGAGGGTGGGCAAGGATCACTTGGAGTTCAAGGCTAGCCTAGGCTACATAGGAAATTCCAGGTCAAAGGAATCAGACTCTCAAACACCAGAAAAGAAAGAAAAAATCTAGGCCCGGAGTGCTAATGTATATCTCTAATTCCAGGATTAGGAAAATAGGGACAAGAGAATCAAGAGTTCAAACTCTTGATTCAATACCAGCCTAGGCTATGAGACCCTCGTTGTTGTTGGTTTTTTTTTAATAAAATAAAATAACAGGAGAGAGTGCTAATAATAAAAGTAAAACAAAACAAATCCATACCTAACAAGCAGTAAAAAGCAACAAGACTTCCTCATTTGGCACACATACAAGTAGAAATAAAAGAATTTGTGACCATGAACATAATAATATAAACAGTTGGGATTTCAAATGTGTCAAATAGTCTTGTATGTGTGTACACATGCCTGCGTTACAACTTCAAGAATGCTTTGAAGAGCAAACGTTGGTATGGTTTAGCTGCATGCGCTTTTCTTACAAAAGAGCAGTCTTTATGTAAGTCATGCAATATGTTGTTGTTTTCCTCTCTTCTCTTTCTCATAATTGCCAGTAGCATAAAATGAAGTTCTTCTTAATTTAACAAACAGATGGATAAAACCTGTTCTATGCCTTTACTTTCTAAAAGTTGCTCCCTGCTGCTCTTCCCCATGACCCTTCACTGAATCCTTTCAGTGATCAGCAGCCCCTGATAGGGAAAAATACTTCTCCCATCCTGTTTCATTACGATTGTATTTGTTTGAATTTAAAAAGAAATCCTGAAAGCAGACATTGGAGGAAAGACACCCCATTAGGAGCAAGGGCATCCTTCACATCTATGTTCCTTGTAGCCCTTTAAGACATTCAAAGAGATTTTTAAATGTTTATTCTAAAATTGTCCATTATCTCTCGAAAGGCCATCTGCATTAAAGGCAGTCTTTCATCACTGTCACTCTGGGAAAGAAAAAAAAAAAAAACAGCTAAACTTGGCGAACAGAGAAACCAGTCCAATCATCCTCATTCCGGCCAGGACATAGCCTAATGGTTCTAAGAATCTCAAAGCCATGACATTAGAAGGCAAAATAAGCTGGGCCCAAGGACTTATACTAGTTTCCTAAATGATGCCTCCAAGAATCTGATGACTTGGAAATTGAGAACATGCCTGCTGCTGGGGCTCAGTATTTAGCTTTAATACAAGTAACTATAGCACAGAGCATTCCTCTCAGTACCCTTTTGCTTTTCTGTTCAAAGGTCAACTGTTGCTATTTTCAGGTGCTTGTCAGAGAAAGAAACAAATCTGTTAACATTTGGATTTCGATCATGATTCTTGAAAGACACAACTTTTACAGTTTTAAGAATTCACTGAACAAATAAGTAACTAGAGTCAAAACCTGCTCAGACTAAGGCATTAACTCTGAGCTCGGACAAACTGAATATCATGGTGGCTTTTTTTTTAAGATTTATTTATTTATTATATGTAAGTACACTGTAGCTGTCTTCAGACACACAGAAGAGGGCATCAGATCTCATTGCAGATGGTTGTGAGCTACCATGTGGTTGCTGGGATTTGAACTCAGGACCTCCAAAAGAGCAGTCAGTGCTCTTAACGGCTAAGCCATCTCTCCAGCCCCCATGGTGGCTTTTGATGCAATTTCAACACCAGTTTAGGATTTGTTCATTTGATCATTACTTTTTTCTTTTTTGGGGAGTGGGGGTGGGGTACACTATGATGATTCATCCTCCAGGAAAAAAAAAAGCTGGCATAAGACATAGATAAGGCCCAGAGACAGAGCAATGCATTAACCATAAAATCAGAAATTAGAATAGGATGTAGCAACTTTAGCCATATGGGAGATTGGAGAGAGAAAGCCAAGTTCACACCAAGCCTTTGGATCATACTATGAGAAATAATGGTTCTATAAGGGGAAGGAAAAGTGATTAAAATGTATTTTAAATGAAACAAGGATTCAGATTTATAATTATGAAGGCCTATCAAAGTGGAACAAAGGGCTAGGAAGAAAGTAACAGTGATAAAGCCAGTGGTTAAGAACACTTGCTGTTCTTGAAGAGAACCGCACCTCCTAATCCTTCTAGGTAGTGCCATTCCCTGATGATTAAACATTCAAATATATGAGCCTATGGGAGCCATTCTTATTCAAACCACCATAGAAGCTTACACGTCAACTGTTCCCATTAGACTACAATGCCTCCAGTAATACACACTAATCATTCTATCCTCTCTGGGAATCTACCTTTCCACATACATTTTGCTCTTGCCTTGACTACCCATATTGGCTTAAAAAAATTTAGGTTTGAGAGCTGGAGAGATGCCTCAGGGCATAAGAGTGCACACTGCTCTTGCAAAGACTCTCTCTCAGGTCTGATTGCTAGAACCCACATCGGGCACCTCACAGCTGCCTGTAAGTCTAGTTCTGGGTGGGGGGTGCAACATTTTCTTCTGACCCCCATGAACACCTGCATCCATGTATATACACATAGATATACACACGTGCACACACACACAGACACACACACAAATGGAGGAAAGAGGGAGGGAGGGACAGAATTAAAAATTCACTTTTCAGAAAAATATGTAGGCCTGGTGTGGTAAAACAACTATGATCTCAATATTTAGGAAAATGAAGAAGGAAAAATGCAAGTTCAAATTAGCTGGGAGACATAGAAAGTGTTCTCTATGTCTATCTCCATTTCTCTCTCTCTCTCTCTCTCTCTCTCTCTCTCTCTCTCTCTCTCTCTAACACACACACACACATACACACACACACACACACACACACACACACACATCTGCCATTTAGGGGGAGTCAACAAGTCAAATTTTTCTCTTCAACAAATGACAGTACCCAAACAAAAGATACATTTAAATTAAATAGGGGTTAAAATTTTTATGTAAGAATTTTCAAGGGAGATTTTAAGACAGGCAGATAGAGGCTATAAGCAGAACCAAT
>JADRCD010095576.1:0-10356 GCA_019843815.1 Montemys delectorum | reverse complement strand
ACACACACACACACACACACACACACACACACACACACACACACAAAGATGCACCAAAAGCAATCTACAGATTCAATGCAATCCCCATCAAAATTCCAACTCAATTCTAAGAGTTAGAAAGAACAATTTGAAAATTCATTTGGAATAACTGAAAATCAGGGTAGTGAAAAATATTCTCAATAATAAAGAACTGGGGGAATCACCATCTCTGACCTCAAGCTGTATTACAGAGCAATGGTGATAAAAACTTTATGGTTTTGGTACAAAGACAGGAAGGAAGATCAATAAAATAGAATTGAAGACCCAGAAATGAGTCCACATACCTATGGCCACTTGGTGTTTTACAAAAGAGCTAAAGCCATCCAGATAAAGGACAGCATTTTTAACAAGTGGTGCTAGTTCAAATAGGGGTAAGCAAGTAGAAGAATGCTAGTTGATCCATTCTTATCTCCTTGTACAAAGCTGAAATCCAAGTGAGTCAAGGACCTCCACTTGATACTATATACACTGAAACTAATAGAAGAGAAAATAGGGAAGAGCTGAGAACATATGGGCACAGGGGAAAAGTTCCAGAACAGACCAATGGCTTGTGCGCTAAGATCAACAAATAGACAAATAGGACCTGAAAAATTTGCAAAGCTTCTATAAGACAAAGGACACTGTCAATAGGACAAAATGGCCACCAACAGATTGGGAAAAGATCTTTACTAATCCTACATCAAATACAAAGCTAATATACAACATATACAAAGAACTCAAGAAGTTAGACTCCAGAGAAGCAAACAACACTATTTAAAAATGGGTACAAAGGTAAACAAAGCATTTTCAACTGGGGAATATTGAATGTCTAAGGAGCACCTAAAGAAATGTTCAACATCCTTAGTCATCAGGGAAATGTGAATCAAACAGTCCTGAGATTCTACCTCACACAAGCCAAAAAGGCTAAGATCAAAAACCCAGGTGACAGTAAATGCTGGCAATGATGTAGAGAAAGAGGAACAGTTCTTCATTGTTGGTGGGATTTCAAACTGGTACAACCACTCTGGAAATCAGTCTTGTGGTTCCTCAGAAAAATTGGACAGAGTAACACCTGAGTATCCATCTATATCACTACTGGGCATATACCCAAAAGATGCTCCAACATATAACAAGGACACATACTCCACTATGTTCATAGCAGCCTTATTTATAATAGACAGAAGCTAGAAAGAACTCAGATGTCTTTCAACAGAGAAATGGATACAGATACTGTGGTACATTTACACAATGAATTATTACTTAGCTATTAAAACAATAACTTCATGAAATTCTTAGGCAATTGTATGGAACTAGAAAATATCATCCTGAGTGAGGTAACCCCATCACAAAAAAACACATATGGTATATGCTTACTGATAAGTAGATATTAACCCAAATTCTTGGAATACCCAATATACAATTCATAGACTACATGAAGCTCAAGAAGAAGGAAGACCAAAGTGCTGTTGCTTAGGTCATTCTTAGAAGAGGAAACAAAATAATCATGGAAGAAAATATGAAGACAAAGTGTGGAGCAGAAATGGAAAGAAAGGCTATCTAGAGAATGCCTCACCTGTGTATCCATCCCATATACAGTTATCAAATGCAGACACTATTGTTGATGCAAAGAAGTCCATGACAGGAGATTTATATAGCAGTTTTTGAGAGTCTTTGCCAGAATCTAACAAATTCAGGAGCAGATGTTCACAGTCAACCATTGGACTGAGGATGGAGTCCTGAAAGAAGGAGTTATGAAAAGGACTGAAGGAGCTGAAGGGGTTTGCAACCCCATAGGAAGAACAACAATAACCAAATAGACCTCCTAGATCTTGCAGAGGTTAAACCAGCAACCAAGGAGTACACATGGAGGGTTCCATAGATCCAGCCACATATGTAGCAGAGGATGGCATTGTCTGCCATCAATACCAAGAGACCAAAATTACATGGTATGTACTCACTTATAAGTGGATATTAGCCAAATTCATAATACCAATTATACAAACCAAAGGCTCAAGAAGGTTAACAAGCAGAAAGACCCAAGTGAGAATGCCTCAACTCTACTTCAGAGGGAGAAGAAAGTAATCACAGGTGGCAGAAGGAGGTTGGAACCTGCATGGGAGAGGTTACAGCTAGGGGAAAAGGGGAATATGATCATGTATTGGGAAGGGGAATCCAGAAATGATGGCCTGAGGGCAAGCAGATTGAAAGGAAGCAGGGAAATTCATGAGGTAGGAGATGAGGGAAACCTGTACAATGTACCACAGACCTGTGATTGGAAAAAACTCAGAGCTTAAAGGGAAGGAATTTAGATAAAATGTCCTAGAGTGTGGAGAAGGAACTTGTAGAGTTCATCTCCAGTAGAAAGTCAGGATACCAATTGGTGACATCCCACAGTCAATGACTTCATGAAATTCTGAGGCAAATTGATGCAGCTTGAATATATCATCCTGAGTGAGGTAACCCAATTACAAAAGAAAACACATGGAATGTACTCATTGATAAATGGATATTAGCCCGGAAGCTCAGAATACTCAAGATACAACAAACAAAAATGCATAGAACTGAAAAAGGAAGACCAAAGTGTGTATACTTTGGTCTTTCTTTGAAGGGGAAACAAAATACCAATGAAATGAGATATAGAGACAAAGTGTGGAGCAGAGACTGAAGGAATGACAATCCAGAGACTACCCAACTTGGAGATCCCTCCCATATACAGTCACCAAACCCAGACACCATTGGGGATGCCAACAAGAGCTTGCTGACAGAAGCCTATTGTAGTTGTCTCCTGAGAGGCTCTTCCAGTGCCTGACAAATACAGAGCAGGATGCTTGGATCCAAATATTGGACTGAGTACAGTGTCTCCAATGGACAAGATGAGAAACATCAATTCTTACCTCCCCCTCGAATGGACATTTAATCCAATAAGACCTTTTCTCTATGTAGAGCATCATTACCTTGATTGAACTTGTTGTCAGACACATGTAGACAGGTACTTCTAACTGTGTAACACTCAAGATTCCAAAGTGACAAAGATTTCAGCTTACTGGACTCTTATTGGTACCTAAAGAGGATATGTGAGCTACCTCCCAATCAGGGTATATTTTTAACTAGTTCTATATTTATATGTTCATGTCCCTCACCCAAAACTGTCAGATCCCTGAGAAATAGGACCTTCTTTTTCATTAAGTCCAGATATCTAACTAATAAATTTGATAACAGTTTTATTTTTCATTTAGAACTGTTCCTCCAAGGAATCTGAGAAGGCAACACTTTACTATCATGGCCAATCAAAATTTAAAGCACTAGGGCCTCAATAATTATCTGCTTTTATATGTGTGTACTTTCTCCCATAACAGGCAAAGGCTACTGTAAATTTTCCCAGTCAACTTCTCAGGCATTACTTGTGCAATACACAATAAACCTTCCTAAAAGTCTGAAGATCCTATAACAAGGGAGAATGACAGCGTGTGGGTTTTAGTACTCTCAGAGTGTAGTGCATACTAGGTAAGGGGATGTCAGAGAATGTTTCAGAAAGTCTCATAGTGCCAAGTGAGAACTGCTGTCCCGGCATAAAAATCCTTGATAGATCTGATCCTTCAAATCACATTAAGGATCAACAGGTCTCCTGTCTCTGTCAGACACTGAAGGCTGATATAATACACTATCCTTGCAGATGAAACAGAACTCCAACACCGAGTACTGAATGGTAGATTTAAAACTGAATCAATGACCAGAAACAATAACAAATACCTTGCACAGCAAACAGAAGCAGTTTCATTCAGAGCAGGAATGTGAAGAATCATAGCAAGTTACCTGACCATGCTGACGTTTTCTTTTCATTTTCGTCTGTTCTCCTCCTTCTCAAAAGAGCAGCTTGTCAATCTACAGCAAAAGCCTGATACAAGCTGACATCTAAACAGCAACCAGGAGCCTTACTGGAAAATTTTTTCATGTGAATAGATTTTTTTTGTTATGGTTGGCTCTGACTGGCTGAATATACGTAGGAAAATAGAGAAAATGTTTGGGACCAATCAGGAGAGAGATTTCAAAAATGATAAAAAAGGCAAAAGCCTGTTGTTACCATGGAGATTTTTTCCATCAAAGCTCCTCCATCTTTTCTCCCCCTTGCTGCCTGTTGCATCAGAAATAATAATAATAATAAAAAGATGAAATAGAAGGAGACAGACCATAATCTTACATAGTTATTCTTCAGTTTCTGGCTCCAATTAAAAACAGAGAAAAATGAAGAGTAATGCTTGTGCCTGTGAGCCTGTGCCTGGCTAATTGTACCTATAATAAAGCCTCCATTTATGTCTAGGGACTGCTGCTTGTAATCACAGGTTGTCAAATGCACTTCAGAACTGAACATTTGTAATCTTCCTGTCGCAATATCCCAAGAAGCTATGTTTATTTGAAAATTTATCACATTATTTCATATATTTATGCACATTTCAAATTACAAACAATCCACTTTAATTATCTAATAGCATATTTGTGTTCTGCTTCATCAAGCTATTCACCATAGAATACACTGTGTGTTAAATTATAATAATGGTAAACAAATGAAAAGGAGTTTATTTTAGAAAAGAAATGTCCAGAATCTAGACATTCTACAATCTTTTCTTGGTGTGTGTATACTGTAGCAATAATTTTTTTTTATTTTTTATTTGACTTGAGTGAGTGTCTTTATTCTCAGACCACAGAGAACAGGTTACGTTCATTTAAGAAATGTGTGTGTGTATTAAGATGGTCTGTCCATAAAATCATTCACCAACAGCTTCAATGAACAATGGTTCTGCTTGGAGGGTGGCACAAACATTAGGGAGGGTAAGAATCTGGTTCACTGGCTGTGATAATTTGCAAAAGCATTCATCTCAGAGAAAGAGTAACTTATAAAGCCCTCTTCTTCAAATTTGATACAATAGTTACAAATGTCAAGCAAAGCATTCAGTCTCACATTTTGTTTTTCTCTTACAAGCCATCTCCCAAGTTAATTGTTTACACTTCTTTTGGCTGTATAAATACTTTTAACATATGTAAGCTGTTCTGAAAACCATAGTATAGTGTAAAAACATCAAATAAACAATACTACTAATAGAGAGGCTGAGATAGGAGAAGCATGATTTCAAGACCATTATGTGGTACACAGCAAGACAATGTCATGTACAAACAAGCAGAAAGTGTATATGGATTGTACAATATTAGATCTAGTTCTCCAATTACCAAATTAGAGATACCATTGGATGACAGTCAACAAATTTCTAATTCCTCATATTATTGGGTTTCAATCAATTAGAATATGTTGGTAATATTAATATTCATATTAAGCCATTATAACAAGGCTTAGACAATATTGTATAATGTAGGCAGAAAGATTATAATATCTTGTAGAATAGGACAATGGCTGTTTTCAAAATATCTTTTGTGTAACATACTTGATCTGTACACATAAAAATCTCAAAACCATAGTTACCTAAAATGATTAACCAAATGATACCACAATCCATATATTAATGTGTATCTGGAATGCCAGGGAACCTCCATACTAGTACAGTATTTTAGACACCTAAAGAAATTTGAGATCAGGAGATAAACATCTATAAGGAAAAGCACTCCAGTTTGTTAGTGAACAGAAAATGATCATCACTAAAAGCACACATTTATATAACTAACATTATATATTGATCACATTTAATTTATGTATCAAAAATGAAGTGATGTATATACTTACATTTGTATATAACAACAATTAGTAAAAAATGACATGAGCATTAAAGAGATCTGATAAAATATGTGTTCAGTATTCCAGGAGAATTGATTAAAAAACTGTCTGACCCTCTACTTAATATTTATATTTATGTTAGCCTATATAAAATTTAAGCAATGTTACCTCTAGGAAAAAAATGAGATTAATGTTCTAACTTATAAAAACAGGCAATGGCCTATTACTCTACTGTGTATCTTGTGACCCAAAGGTTGCACCATAAAGTCATTATCTAGCACTAATCATGGCATTCCCATAGGTAAAGTGATGAGCTCAACTTTTCCTAATTCCTTGACTAACATACTCAAGCCTTTTCTTAAGGTGACATAAAGCTAGGTTTGAGTTGCATAGAAACTGTAGGGATATACTGATATAACAAGTCCCTGAAGAAAAAAAAATGGAAGAAGATCTCAGACAATGGAAATAACTCCCTTGCTCATGGGTTGGTAGGATTAACTTAGTTATTATGGCCATCCTACCAAATGCAATCAACAGATTCAATCCCCATCACATTTCCAACACAATTCTTTACATACTTGGAAAGCATAATTCTCAAGATCATATGGAAAAACAAAGAAAGAAAGAAAGAAAGAAAGAGAGAGAGAGAGAGAGAGAGAGAGAGAGAGAGAGAGAGAGAGAGAGAAAGAGAGAGAGAACAGGATAGCAAAATAATTCTTAAAATTAAAAGAACCCCTGGGATAATCAACATTTCTTACCTCAAGTGTTACTACAGAGCATTAGTAATAAAAACTGGATTGTATTCATACAGAGACAGACAGTTGAATCAATGGAATAGAAATGAAGACCCAGAAATAAACCCACAAACTTATGCCGAGTTGATCTTTACAAAGAAACCAAAAATCAACAATGGAAAAAAGAAAGCATCTTCAATAAATGATGCTGGTCTAACTGTTAGTCTGTGTGTAAAAATTTTAAAATTGAGGCACATTTGTCACCTTGCACAACACTCAAGTCAAAGTGGATTAAGGTCTTCAAAAATAAAACCTGATACATTAAATCCAGTAAAAGAGTAAGTCCAGAAGAGCCTTGCATTCATTGACATGCTGGGTGGGGGTTCCTAAACACAAGGTAAAGGTCTCAGACTCTAATATCAAGAATTGATCAATGGGATCTAATGAAACTGGAAATTTTATTTAAGGGAAAGGATATAGTCAAGAGGACAAATTGACAACATAAAGATTGGGAAAAAAATCTTCACTAATCCCACATCCATTAGAGAGGTAATATCTAAAATATATAAGTAACTCAAGAAGCTAACCAGCAAAAACCAAATAACCCAATCAAAATATGGGGCATAAAACTGAACAGAGAATTCACAGCAGAGGAATCTGTAATTGCTGAGAAACAAATAAAGAAATGTTCAAAGTACTTACGGATTATTGAAATACAATTGAAAACAACAGTGAGATTGCACTGTATACCTCTGAAAATGGCTAGATAAAAAATCCAGGTAACAGCATATGTTGGAGAGGATGTTAAAAGTGAGAAATACTCCTCCATTGATGGTGGGATATCAAACTGGCTCAATACCTCTGGAAATCATTCTAGATTTTCCTTAGAAAATTGGCAATAGATCTAACTGAAGACCCAAAAGATAGTCCATCATACCACAGGAGAACATGTTCCACTTTGTTCATAATCATATTATTTGTGATAGCCAGAAGCTGGAAACAACCAAGATGTCACACAAGGCAAGAATGAACAGAAAATGTAGTTCATTATCCCAATGGGATATTGCTCAGCTATTAAAAACAAGAACATCCTGAGTGAGGTAACTCAGATCAAGAAGGACAGGCATGGTATATACTAACTAATAAGTGGATATTAGCAAAATTCATAATACCCATTACCTAATCCAAAGATTCAAGAAAGTTAACAAGCTGAAGGGCCCAAGTGAGGATGGTTCAAGCTACCTCACAGGGAGAAGAAAGAAATGACAGGGAGCAGAGAGAGGAAGTGACCTGCATGGGAAAGTTTATGCAAGGGGAAAATGGGAACATGATCAGGTAATGGGAATGGAAAACGAGAAGTAATGCCCTGAGGGACAGCAAATTGAAAGGAAGCAGGCAGCTTCAGGAGGTAGGAGATGGGGCAGCCCTATAAAATAGATCAGAGACCTGGAATTGGAGAGATGTTCAAGACTCAAAGTGAGGTAGTTTTGTTGAGATGCCCTAGTGTGTGGAGAGGAAACTTGTAGAGTTCACCTCCAGTAGAAGAGCAGGATATAAATTGGTGTTGCCAACCCACGGTCAAAAACTCTGAACCAGAATTGTTCCTGTCTAAAAGAACTACAGTGACAAAAATGGAGAAGGACCTGAGGGAAAGAAGGTACAGTTACAGGCCCAAATTGGGATCACGCTCAAGAGGAGGCTCTAAGACCTGACACTATTATACTGAGGCTGTGCTGTGCTTACACAGACATGAGGCTAGCAAGGGTGACCTCCCAGGCCCTAAAAGCAGATAAGTCAGATGCATATACTTACACTCAAGCAATGGACAGAAGCTAGGGACCCTTGTTGTTGAATTAGGGAAAACCTAGAAGAACATGAAGAAGAGAGTAACTCCACAGGAAGACTAGAAGTTTCAACTAACCTGGACATTGGGGTTCTCTCAAAAACTGAGCCTCCAACTAGGAAGCATAAATTAGCTGATATGAGGCCCTGACCCATATATAGCAGAGGACTGACTAATCTGGCTTCAGTGAGTTAAGAAGCACCTAAACCTCAAGAGACTTGAGTCCACAGGGTATGTAGAGGTCTAGTCTGTTGGGACTTGTGGAGTAGGGACATCCTCTTGGATACTGGGAAGAAGGGATGTGATGAGAAGCAGTCAAGTGGTGGGTCAGAGCGGGACATTGCCTGGACTGGAAAAAAGATTAAATAGTAATAATAATAGTAATAATAATAATAATAATAATAATAATAATGAGAAACTGGGTTAGATTCTTGGGAAAATGTTTATTTTGTTAAAGCATCATTACTGATCCAGCTCTGTCACTCAGAAACTTAAGAAGAAGGAAGACTAAAAGGTGGACATTTCATTCCTTCTTAAAAAGGGGAATCAAACACCCACAGAAGGAGTGGCAGAGATTAACTATGGAGCAGAGACTGAAAGAAGGACAAGCATATAGCTATCTCCTAAGAGGCTCTGACAATACCTGACTAATACAGATGTAGAGGCTCACAACCATTCATTGAACTGAGTACACTTTCCCCAATGAAGGAGTTAGAGAAAGGTTCTATGGAGTTGAAGGGTTTGCATCCCCTTAGGACGAACAACAATTACTAACTAGTACCCTCAGAGCTCCCAGGGACCCAACCACCAATCAAGGACTATACAGGGTGGGACTGAATGTACTGGCAGCAGGTGTATAGTAGAGGATTGCAAATTTGATCATCAATAGGAGGAAAGGACCTCGGCCTTGTGAAGGTTTTTGCCCCAGTGTAGGGGAATGCCAGGGCCAATAAGTGGGAGAGGGTGGGGTGACAGGCATGGTTATCCAACAGAAAATGATCAGCACTAAAAACATACAACCTTAAAATTATACAAACTAATTGGGCTGTATTCATGATTTTTAAGAATATACTTGTACATGTGTTCACATATATGCATGTAATAATAACTAAATGACAAGAAACAATGTATATGGAAATGAGCAAAGCATATTATATTGAAGGGTAGGAGAGAGAAATGGGAACTAAAACTGCTGTATTGCAATATCAAAAACAAAAAATTAAAAAAAAATTACACAAAGTAGAGATGAAATCAATCTGTACCCCTCACCCATCTATGTGGATGCATGCAACCAAACTTTGGACTGAGCATGAGGACCCCAATGGAGAAGTTAGGGCAAGAACTGAAGGAGCTGAAGGGGTTTAAAACTCCACTGAAAGAACAATAATATTAAACAACCAGACTCTGCAAAACTCTGCATTAAACCAACAATCAAAGAGTACACATGTGAGTACCTATGGCACAAACTGGATATGTACCAGAGGATTGCCTTATAAGGCATTATTGGTAGTGGATCATCTCAATCCTGTAGACGCCCAGTGACCCAGGGAAGGCGGATGCTAGGCCACTGAGGCAGGAGTTGGTGAGCAGATACGGGAGCACCTTCAAAAGGCAGTGGAAGGGGGCGGGAATAGGGGCTCTGTGGAGAGGAAACTGGGAAGGGTGAAAACATTTGGAAAGTGAATGAATAAAATAAAAGAAAAATAAAAAAGAAATCTTCCAAGGTTAACCCCAGGTACCTGGTGAGTTTTTTTGTGGAAATTTTAAAGAACATTTTTAATATATTATGTTCAGGGCTGTGTGTGCTCAGAAACAGACTACCTAGGAAATCATTACCAAACAAGGATGATGACTTTCTTAGATAGCTTCTGCTCTAAGATCAAGAATTGACAAATGGGACCTCATAAAGTTGCAAAGCTTCTGTAAGGCAAAAGACACTGTCAATAGGACAAAACGGCAACCAACAAATTGGGAAAAGATCTTTACCAACCATATATCTGATAGAGGGATAATATCCAATGTATACAAAGAACTCAAGA
>JADRCD010095565.1:0-14930 GCA_019843815.1 Montemys delectorum | reverse complement strand
TCAGCTCCATACAGACATACCAGAAACCAATTATAAACAAAAGAGCACCAGTAATCCTGAAAATATGGAGCATGATTGCCCAGCTCAACTTAAGCTCTTGTAGAGGCAGTTGGGAGAAAACTTCCATTTTTGTGAAGTATATAATTTTAACAATAAAAAGGAATCACCTTCTTGAAGCACAGTGTGATCTTGTCAGAAGAAGAGGTGAAGCCATGGTCGTCCAGGACTACTGTTGACAACTCTGGACACACATATTGCTCACATGCAAAATCTGATTCTTTGAAGATGCCTAAAGTGTATCAATAGTAAGTGGATTTTTACAGTGAAATTCTTAAACTAGTCACCCTCCCTGTCGTGCTTTCTTTCATGTGAGGCAATGGTGTACATCTCATTTTGCCCTTCTCTCCTCGCACCATGTCTGAATAAAGCAAGAAAACACAATATAAGTTACAGGCCAACAGCACATAGTAAGTATACTGGGACTGACCACTTGGAGTCTCCACATTCTTGAACTAGGGGAAGGAAATACACACACACACACACACACACACACACATATACATATATATGTATATATTTTTTAAAGTATACATATTTATACTTTAATATATTATATAATCTTTATATATTAAATAGATAAATATTAATATAAACAATTAATATGCATGAAAAATATATGTACATATATTTCTATCTCCAAATTTTGTTTTCACAGAAAAAAAAGACTAAGAAGCTGTGATAATAATCTAGCTGAGAGATGATTCTACAGTGTTAGTAACAAAGAAAACAAGTGGCCTGAGGATAAATATGTACTTAACTTAAGGTCAGACCTGCAGGGCTTGTAGGTTTTAGATGACTTTAGGGCCACAGTACAATGTCTTCATTTCTCAACTAAACTAAAACTTCCAAGTGAGAAGAGCTTGTATCTTATGTGCCCCTGGGGACTTGCTCTAGTTGAACCCTGGATCTGAGCGAGAACAAGTACTCTCTTTGGATCAGGTTCTTGATCGTTGGATACAAAACAACTGAGCAGCATCCAGAGACCAACTGAAGCCTTGCGACTGATTCCAGAACTCTTTCCATTTGCATCCATGACCAACTATGTGACAAAACACGCTCTGGGACAAGTCCCAATCTCTGCCACTTGCCAAAAGCCCTCTAGCACATTGTTTTACTGCTGTAACTTTAGCTGTATTCAAATATTCCAAGACTGTGTTATTAAGCACTGAGTAATTTTTTTATTCCATAAACTTTACTTAACATGCTCTTTTTGTTTGAACGCAAATAAACAAAACCCCAAAGACAAAGACGTAACTTGGAGAATCATGAAAATAAGAGAGGGAGTAAAAGCACACTGGAATTTTGGCTCTGCTTTCATTAAAGAAAATGGGAGGGGGTTGTGATTCTTTTGTTCTCATGATAATAGATCAGAGATTTTCAAATGTTTGGGGGATGATATAACTGATTACTCATTCTTCAAAGAGAACAGCAAAGGGATTCTGTGATATGCTGGTGTCCAGCAATGTGTCCCTTGGTTTCAGCAGACAAGCATCCTCATTCAAATTCAGACCCTTCACACCAGATACTGTGATTTCTTCCTCCAGTCACTGAGAGCTCACTGGGGTTCCTAGCTTTGCAGGTAAAGAGTTTGGGAGTAACTGAGTTGGGAACATTAGGTCAGAGTTCCCTTCTGCACCTGCTAAGACTCAGCATATCTGGTTTTCCTTCAGATGCAGACCATGTATTACATTTGTATGCCTCTGCCCCATTTCCAGAGAAATGGGAAGCAGGCGAGAGGTGTGAGTCCTTTCTCTCTAAAGCTAGGATTCCTGGAACAGTTACTGCAGGGAGCAGAGAACTGTGGGAAGGAATGGACAGTCCCAGGAATTCTTAACCAGATTACTATGCTTTCAAATGGACAACATGAGGCCATACCCCATGGTCTGTGATCCAGCACCAATCCTACCCTCTTGGCATGAGGAGATATAAAACCCAGGGAGAAACAGTGAGAAGAATACCATTGCAAGCCTCACAGGAAATCCATTTTCATTTTTGGGTACAGAAATATAAAAATTATCTGTCAGTCACTTAATCAATACACCAAGATAAAGCAATAAGAAGGAAAGAAAGTAGATGACATTAGGTAGAACAGAAGTGAAGGCTAATGGGAGAGGAGATGGTGGCAAGGAAGGAGAAGCTGGGGATACATATGAAGTCCCACTCTATGCTTGGCTTTCCCATGCTCCCTCAAGGGCCAAAGCACAATCTACATTGCAGAGAGTGCATTTCAGTGCTTCGGAAGCTGTGAAGCGATTTGGGGGATATAAGATGAGGAGTTGATCTAGATGAGTGTTTCCCAATGAGCTCATAAGATAAGATCTCATTATCATAGGATAATGGATTGTATCATTCTTGCCTGTTCTCTGTTGTTGCCTTCTCTTGATGAAGGTGACTGTAAGAGTCAGTATTTTAATGCAGTACTTTAAAGCAAGGTAGAATCTAATTTGACTGTTTGGAATTCGGTATCAGAAGTAAATACAATCTAGATCTATGAGGTCAGGACAGCAAGGACCTCTCTCATGGTAAGCAAATGGCCTCTCCCTAGCCTACTAGGAAAAAACAATTTCTAAAGATCTAAATAGTAGGCTTAGGGATGGAGGATCTAGACAATCAGGAGTCAGCCTGTCTTCTCGTGGTTGTTTGGTGTTGGAAACATGATTTATAAAACCCCCGTTTCAGATTTCAAGGGCTCTGTTATTCATTAGATTCTGAAGACCTTTCTGGTGACACATTTCCTATAAGGCCTCTGCCTCAGCCTGGAACATGTCCACCATCCCTTCTAAGTTGGACACATCTGTGCAGGAATGTGGCCAAATCCACATTCCTGCAAACACCAAGGAATCCCAAATTTGTATAGTGTGGGTCCTACATACATCTAGTTTAAAAACAAAAGATATTTATTCTTTAGGCTTTACAAATGACTGCATTCTTTATATACTGAAAATGAGAGCATCCTGAACTATGCAATAACATGTGTGCAGAGATAATTATGTATCCAGGTAGTCCAGGAAACCCATCTTGATATCATTTTAATGTAATAATATTAAAGAAAAGAATTCTTCTAGCACTACATGTATGCTTCTAGGGAGATCATTATTGAAACTATACACACAGTGAGAATGCTTGCACAATTTGTACATGCTGACTGATTTGAGATTGGAAAAATATCTGAATGAGGTTGCTAGATGTTTACTTTTGTCACTGAACCTTTAAAGACCTGAGGGCTTCCATGCCTACAGAAGCCTCGAACTGTTTCCATAACTGAACTGACTAGCATAGTTGCTCATTTGCTCTTTAGAGGACAATAAGCATGGAAGAGATGGTGAATAAATGGTGATAGGTGTGTGTTCAGAAATAGCAAATGGGGAGTTGATGACACAGGGTGTAGAACTTCTTAAAAAAGAACTGATTTCATTGAATCAGTGACCTCCAGTTGAAACCTTACTGCACATATAACATTATAATACTACAGTGTTTGTAGTATTGAGTGTGGAGTTCATGCAGTAAGAGAAATGTTTTCATTTGATACCTACTCTAGTGGGTTGGCCTGATGTTTTTTGTATTTTAAGGTTAATATTGTTTCTTTCAAGATCTGGTTGTCTCAGATAGAAGAGAGAGTCTACACATAGACCCAAGTGACTGACATTATGTGACCTTGTCCGCAAGTTATTTCTGATTGGTGAATAAAGATGCCGACAGCCAATAGTTTGGGAGATAAAACATAGGCGGGGTTGAGGGTTCATGGGCTTGAGGGTCAGAGGAGAACAGAGAAAGAGTGAGAATGAAAGAGAAGAAGAAGAGAGAGAGGGGGAGGGAAGGGAAGAGGGAGTGGAGGAGGAAGGAGAAGCCACCATGAGTTAGGTGGTGCATGAAAACATGGCCCCGTGGACTGATTAACTGGAGTTAGGAGCAGCCCATATGAAACATAGTAAGTAATAACATGGGATTATCAATAGGAAAGCAGATTCTAATAGCATAGAGGGTAAATATCTGCCCATCTCTAGTGCTGACTAAGGTTTATTATAAACATAAACATTATGTGGGTCTTTTATCTGGGAACTGAACGATAAAGGCAGGGTAGAAATCCTGGGTGGAGATTAAATAATTTCTATGAAACCTTACCTTAGTAATGAAAGATATTTCTAATCCATGTTATTAGTTCAAAAATACATTAAAAAGATATTTGTTATAAAACATGACTTATTGCATAATTCACATGTTAATAGTAATTGTGCACAAAACATCTCTATAATCTATGACTCATCTTTTTTGTCTCTGCCTTGCTTCCTTTAAGAAATTACATTTTTAATGAACTAACAGAAAGGCAGTTCTCTCAACTTATTTGCCAGACATGGAATATTATTATTAACATGGCGAATGCTATCAAATCTATCTGTGTCTCAGGTTTAACCTGTTTATGAGTAGACCTATGTTTTTGCTGTATCTCATTGTTCCTTAAAACCCACGTTTTCATATCTTGGTGAAATTTGTCAGTACCCATCATTATTTAAATCACAGACCTTTAATGATGCCTCATACAAATTCTATGCCTGGCCTTATGTGACTCACTAACTTAGCTGAGTATTCTAAACCCTCCAAAAACATTAGAATGCACTCACTTCCTTCTTTTTGGAATTAACTGAAAGCTATTCATCATAAGATTAGTTGAGGGACAGACACATATAGGTACTCATCTTTAAATCCCCTTCATCTATGTTCCCTGGAACCAGCATTCCAGAATCAATGCAATTAATCCATTCATCCATCACTCAATATCCAAACTGTCAAAAATCTATTGAGGAGATGAATTGGATTATAAATTGATATTAAACATATAGGGTATTGATTTATATAATTACTTTTGACAATGTCTCATGTGGGCTGGAGAGATGTCCTAGCTCTTGCAGAGGATCCAAATAGAGTTCCCAGAATCTATATTCCAATTCAAAAGGAGCTGGTGCTTTTTTTTTCTTTTTTCTTTTCTCTCTTTTTTTCTTTTTTTGGACCTCAGAAGACATACAACACACATACTCACATGCAGGCAAAACACTCATACATGTAAAACAAAAATCATTTTTAAACTATGTGCAAGCACTGTTGCTGGCAAAGGAACATAACTCTAAGTAATCATTTGTCCTTGTGACTACATTCTTGCATAAATCTAAGTTTATATAGCATAGTACTTAGCCCCTGACAATGAAGCTATTACATATTTATGGATTTTGTTTTGGAGCATATTAATATGCAAAGGTAGGAAGTTGTGTGCTTATAAAAATTTATTTCAATGCTTATTTAAATCACAGAGAATTGTGAGAATGCTAAGGCAGAAGCCAGGACAGATCTGGAGCTCTGGGGACTAGAATCCTTTTGGACCATTTAAACCAGGTAAAAGTTAACTACATAATTTCTAACAGAGTCCACCCACCCAACACAAATGTATTGTTTATGCATAGGAATGTTATTTATGCTTAAATAATGACTGAGATTCAAGAATGAGAGAGAAAGAATGCCTGGAGAAGAGAGTAAGTAGACGAAGAGACAAACTAAACCCTGCCAGGGCTCTAGTAACTTACACTACCTCTCAGACACTTTGTGAGTTCACTCATAGAGCATTTTAAGTTAGTATAATATGGTACTCTCTTACATGGTATAAAACATTCCTGATTTAAAATAAATAAATAAATAAATAAATAAATAAATAAATAAAGCCATGCACCCTTGTCTCCCATAGGATTTAAATCCAATGTAGTGAAAAAGCAGAAAACATCCAGTGTATGCTGTTTTAAACATTGCCATTGGGAGATGGAAAATGTCACAGAGTGTGGATCTAATTCTTGGCAGTGATATCACCACCTGGAGTTCACACTGTGGCATGCTTCTGCAATAATCTTTCAGACACTGATGCCAAATGGTCAGTTTCTACCTGAATTATCTTAGAAAAAAAAGTAGGCCAAGTTTTAGTAACTGACACTAAATGAAACCAAACTCTCTTCTGTTTCCTTCTTTAAAGCAAAAGGATACTCTGTTTGATTTACTAGTGCACAGAGCTTTTTAGGTTATCCCTTTTTACTCCTATATAGGGGAATCATGCTCCTCAGAGAAGGATGTTCCGTGGTCACTTTGTGAGTAGCATTAGAAAGAATTTGTGGACAAATTATAGAGAGACTTCTCTGTTCTTGCAGACAGTGTCTCTCTCCTGCTTGGGGCCTCTTCCTGGTTTTCTCACATCTTGTTAAGCAACTGTAAGGATGAATGGGTCAGAAATCAAGGCCATCAAAGAAAGGAGGCTGTGGGGAGTAAGATCCGCAGACATGCTGGCCTATTGCTCACATCAGAAACTCAGAATCTGACACTGTCCAAGGTCTACTGGTGGCTATGTCACTGTTATGTGTCTCACCATGAGGACTAATATGACAACCTGAGTTTGGCTCCCAGAATCCATGGGGTCAAAGAGAACCTAGTTCTTCCAGTTGTCATCTGATCCTCAGCCACATACGACCACACATTCACATATTCCACAATAAATTAATAATGAAAAATATTTCAAATATTTTCCACTTAAAATCACTGATATGTTGGCATAAAATTGATGTTAATCAGCTTTATGAACAAATTTTGCTGTTGGGGCTGATATATCCAATAAGTCTTTTCACTTTAGCATAAATATTAAACACTCAGAAACTAAACAGGCTAATTTCAAAGGGCACTAAGCAAAACAAAATCATAATTCATGGCTCACTATGTAAAGTCGCCTTTCCTAATGGCGTATTAATTTGTCAGATTATGTCAATCTTTATAAAATTATATAACGTTTGTTAGTGTTCATCCCTAAATCTTTAGTAGATAATATGACAATAACGAACATTTTAAGGAATCTCAAAAGCATTTGTGTATTGAAATCTACAAGTGAGACAACAATAGACAAGTACTAAACATCTCAGGATTTTAGAATTTCACACATGTAGATAATGTGCTTGGGTCAAATTCTTCCCTATTTTCTCCCCCAGTCCTTTCTCTACTGACTCCATAAACTGTCGCCCAAACTCCATGTATTCTGTATTTAAACCCACTTTGTCTACTTAAGTGTCAATTTTTAGGAGTATATAATTTTCCTACTAAGCCATTTTACTTGCCCTAGAGAAAAAACAAAACCAATAAAAATTTGGTTTTATCCATTTTTTAATTTGATTTCTTAAGATCCAAAATCAAACTTTGCAAATTCACTTTGCTAAAGGTAAAAATAAAAAATAAAAACAAAAACCAAAAAACTTAACCTCAATGTAAATAAATATTCATTATAAACTTGGTTTAAAATAGTAAATATCATAAAAGCAATGCTGGGATAATCACATGGAAATAGTTACATAATTTAATACTAAATTTAAAACTAAGCATAGCCTTCATTTAATAGAATTGACTCAAACTAGCATGTGCCTAAAAGCCTACAGAGTATGTTTTCTCAATTGAAAATGTTTTGATCTACACAGAAAAGACAATTTTGAATGTCAAAAAAATTTAATTCATTAGAGAAAAAGTGCAATCTTGTAGATTAAAATGAGGATTAAAAAACAAACCTACTGAAAATAAGAGAAAAATAAGAGACTTCACATGGAGAAAATCTATATAGAAGAATGAGGGTGTTGTTTAGCCCTGCTGAGACACAGGAAGTGTAGGGTCTGATGAGCAGCTCTATTGTGAAGGAGACCATCTAGACTTTACTTCATTGGGTATGTCTTGCTTCTGTCGAAGCCTTTTTCCTATGGATCCTCCCTTTATGTTGTGAGACCACATTGCATGGGTTCTACACTTGGGTAGCTGCATTCCTTATCAGCCTCAGTCCTCAAGGCCCACACTGTGCTCCAGCCACTGTGAGCATAGTTTCCCATGTGTGTTAACCTTTTTATCTGTAAAATTTCAGATGACTAACCTGTAGCAAGGAGTAGCTACCCTAAATTTCTTGTCACATTCTTTACTCATTTTTACTACACTTAATTTTTGCATTATATTATGTGTCATGTTCAAAGCTGAAAGAATTGCACCATATACCTTCTCAGTTAAACAGAGAGGAATTCTTAAGATTATATCAGTAAATATCCAATAATATCATAACATTTATTAGTACATAGATAGAGCAAAACTAAAAAGAATGGAGGTCCATGAAAGTATACAGGGGACAATGGGGACAATAAAAGTATACAGAGACAATGGTGTCAACGAAGGTGTGCAGGGGACAATGAGATCAATGAAGGTGTGCTGGGGACAATGGGGTCAATGAAGGTATGCAGGGGACAATGAAACCCAGCAAAAACCACCCAATCATTTAATGATGACAAGTAGTTATTAATTGTTAAGAATGAAGTGACAGAAAGATAAACTCACTCACACACACACACACACACACACACACACACACACAGAAACATACATATACTCTCTCTCTCACACACATAAACTCCCTTACACATACTTACATACACTCTCTCTTACGTACACACAACTCCCCCCCATATATACACAAATGCACCACATACACAAACATACATACATTCTCTCTCTTACACATACATACACACACACACACACACACACACACACACACACACACATTATATATCACATCATTCACCTCAGTATAAGCCTCTGCATAAATCTATTATTTTCCAAAGAAAATATAATTGTATGATCAAAATAATTCATAACACAGCTCTTTGGACTACTTCAGCATGTATGGTTTTTCTTCTGTTTTTCTTTAATACCTGTTGGCCTAGTAATGCAGAATGTAGTAGACTTCTCAAGAGCTGTATGAGTCCTGATATCTGTAATTTAGGATTCCCCCCACTCTGCCCTAGAGGAGACTAGATAAATCCAGTGCCTTAATAGTAGAAATCTTTCCTCTAATTTGCTCTCCTATACCTGAGACAAGTTCACCAGGCATCAGCAGCACTGAGTCATGCTCTTCCTAAAATCCAACAAACATATAGTCTAGTAACTGAATGAACACTTGGCTAATTTGGCTATTTTTAAAATCCTCTGCCATATAATTTTGAGATAGTGCACTTTGTGGACTAGGCATACAAAAGGAGTCATCAGAACTCCAGAGCTCACTGCATAGGCCACATTGCCAGGAAGCTGAGTATACCAGAGGGCATTGCAGAAACTCAGTGCAAATCAGTACCAAGTGTACTGTATAGTAACATCTCCTTGAATATACATATAACAAAAGATGCTCTAAGAAAACCATAAACTTACTATGAATTACTTAAGTATCAACTAAGTTTGCTTCTTCAAGACAGGTTATTTGAAACAGCAACCTACATAATAAAAATATTAACTTCCATTCCACACGCAAATCGGGGATTCAGAGATACACTTAATAATACTTGAGTTGGCACCGTTCCATTTGCAGAGAAAGAGACAGAATACCAAAGGACTGTTTGTGAGTCACATGAAGGCCCAGTTCCTCTTTCCAGCGTGACCAGCTCACAGCAGCAACCCCTGGCAGACTCCCCCTATTATCATAGTTTAGGACATGCAATTCGAATTATCTTAGTCTCCAAAATCAGAAAATTGGTTCCATGCAGAAGCCTAAAATTGCTTGGAAACAAGAAGAGATTAACAATGAACACATTACTGGGTGTATCGTCCGTAAAGAGCACTTTTGGCTTCAGTCCATCTATGTTTTATCTGTACCATATCTTGAAAGGAGGGTTTTTAAACATGTCATTTTGACCAAATGTGTGGCCTCTTCAAGTCCTTTGGAGGCTTGGGTGAACTCACTATTAAGGTTTTAGTTCCACTTCAAGAAGGATTTTCTTGCTATTACTAATGAGAAAGAAAACAGTCATTACAGGGCACACAACGCTATTGCCATCATCCATTTGATAGTAAGAATACTGGAAAGATACCAACAATACATTTAATTTTAAACTTAGTTCTTAAGATGGGTTTTGGTTTTCCTTAAAAGCATGGGCATTCAGGTGGGTAAGCAAAAGCTAAGAACACTTCTTCCTTATCACTGTCCATATCATGGCTTAGAGAAACAGGTTGTTGCGAAGACAATATTCACAGATTGAACTGGCTACTGCCTGAGTTTTGTGTCATAATAACTTAACATGTAACTAGCACATTCATCAAAATATCAGTTAGATGATGCCTCAGACAGTTTCCCAGAAAAGTAGCACATGTTCTAAGGTATTTGTAGGTCAGATTCAAAGATACTGGAGTTTCAACACGTTTCTCAAGAAACCATTCATCTAATGACCAGTTGCTGACACAGATTTGCTAACTCTTGATATGTAGACATTAGTCCACTAGTTCTCAACCTTCCTAATGCTGTTACCCTTTAGTATACTTCCTCATGTTGTGGTGACCAACCATAAAAGTATTTCTGTTCCTACTTCATAACTAATTTTCTACTGATAGGAATTGTAATGAATCAGTGTTTTCTGGTAATCTTAGGTGAACCCTGTGAAGCATAGGTTGACTCCCAAGGAGGTCATGACCCACATTTTGAGACCCATGCTCTAGCCCTATTTGCCTATTCCCTGGTGCATATTTGTGCCAACCAGGCACTACATCCAGAACCCGGCTTGTGAATCTTTATAAAAGGACTCTTCCCACACCTCAAAAAGCAGGGTTAGTACTACTATCTTCTCACCTAGACTATAAAATGCCCTCCTTGTCCAGTAGCAGATCAAAATTTACTCTGGGGGTATCCTCCCCAAAAATCAGGAGGAAGTACTTACTAAAACAAGCAAAGTGCACATTACTTGTTTCATTGATGACCTAGGATGACTGCTTTTCCCACACATAGGTATAAAAATTTACAGAATAAGAGATGGCTATGCTATCACAACATTTATAATTAGTTTGTAAACTCTGTCTAAAGAAAGACAAATTGCTGATTAATTTGATTAAAGTTAATTAAGTATTGTTTAAGCAATCCTTTTATGTTAGCTTTTGTTATGGAAAAACTATTTATACTTACAGTCCCAATTATTATTTTTTGTAAAGATTTATTTATTTTAAATATATGAGTACATTGTAGCTCTCTTTAGACACACTAAAATAAGATATCAGATCTCATTACAGATGGTTGTGATCCACCATGTGGTGGCTGGAATTGAACTCAGGACCTCTGGAAGAACAATCAGTGTTCTTAACTGCTGCACCATTTCTCCTACACATACACGAACACACACATAAACACACACATGCAACACACACACAAATTCTTTGAACTGCTGAGTTCAATTACATTAATTGTGAGTCAACAATACTTATTTGCCTGTGTGTCTTTTAGAGTCAGGAAGAGAGAAAGAAAATTACTTTTAACTGATGGGGTGAGGGTGGGGCTATGGTCAACTAGTATTTGCCAGTGCTTCAAGGAGAGTTTGGAATAAAACACAGCCTCCTACATTATAAGAAATACATTTATTGTAACCTTTCTTTGTTCAATTTACTATTGACCATAAAATGTAAAGGTTACTAGCTTCATTTGTAAAAGTCACATCAAAATCTCTGTGGTTCATAAACATTTAAATAATTAATTTATTGAGACAAGATCTTACTATTAATATGCAGGCCTGGCTGGACTTGAACTCACAGTAATTCACTTGCTTCAATATTTCAAGTACTTGGAATATAAACAGGAGTACAATATGCAGATAATTCTTCACACTTTAAGCTTCCGAATATTTCACCAACATATCTCTCTGAGACTCTATGCATACACAAAGTTCATATGGAAATCCACAAGCTCAGAGCCAATGACAAATGATTTATATTTATGAGATATCTACTGAGCAAGACTGTGTGACTCACTTATCCGTGTTCTACAAGTTGTTAGGTGTTCGTAGAATTCCATGAGAATATCGGCTATTCTTACAAAGAGTGTTTTAGATAATGTGTGTGCATATATTTGTATCTGTATGTATGTCTCTGTGTGTGTCTATATATGTGTGCATCTTTGTGTATCTATATGTGTGTGCATCTGTGTGTATGTTTATTGTGTATCATTTTGTGTATGTGTCTGTATGTACAGCTGTATGTTTGTATTGTGTAAGTTTTTGTGTGTCTATATGTGTGTGTGTGTGTATCTGTGTGTGTCTGTATGTGCGTCTATATTGTATATCTTTGTGTGTGTGTCTATATGTGTATGCATCTGTGTGATTCTGTATGTGTCTGTGTCTGTATTGTGGAACTTTTGTGTGTGTATGTCTAAATGTGTGTGCATCTGTGTATCTGTATTTGTGTGTCTGTGATGTGCATCTTTGTGTGTGTGTCTATATGTGTATGTCTGTATATGTGTGTATTTTGTGCATGTGTGTATTGTGTTTGTGTGTCTGCCTAGGTTTTTTTTCCAAAGGACCCTTATTCTCTAATTTTCCCCCTGGTTCATTCCCTGAGTGCCAACTTCTGAAACTTACATTAATAACAACATAATGCTTTGTTTTAATGTTACAACTTTCTATGTTACTAACAAGGTTGTAAGTCAACATCAAATTTCCTCTAAATTCTCAGTAAGCAGACTGATCTTACCATGAATATTCTTATCCTGAGAGCATATTTGAAGCATTTGGCAATTTTAAAAAGGCAGAATTTCTTTAGTTTTTTGTTCTGGGATACTGGTTAACTTGGGCAAAGTCCAAAACAACACTGGTATTAAAATTCAGTCACTTGGGTTTTTTTTTTCTTTTTAACTTATGTTTAAGCACATCTAGAGAAAATGACAGAATCTCATTACTTTGCTTTTTTCAAGCAAGTTTTAAAATATGCAAAAGAGAGGCAAATTTGTTCCTTTGATAGTTTTTAATTAAGCCTGTGTGCCTAGATGGTCTGTCAACTCTTTTTTAAAAATGTCTGTTTCACCTCCAACATTCTGTCTTCACTCCTTTCCCTCCAAGTCTTTCTCCCTACCTGGAGCTTAGAATGTGGAAATAGTCTGTTCAGAAACCCCTCTGCCCATTTTACTGCATTCTACATGCTAAGATCATTTAGTCTTATAACAGTTATTAAATATTACCATTCTTTGTCTCAGAACCATAAATTTGCTCTATGATTGGCTTCAAAATTAAATGTAATTTGTTAGTCATGCATTTACAATCCTTACAAACATGTCACCAAAATGTGTCTGTCTCTTTTTAAACACACAGATATTCTTTCTCTCTCTGTCTCTGTCTCTCTCTCTCTCTGTCTGTCTCTCTCTCTCCCCCCCACACACACTCACACTCATACACATACACATACACATACACATACACATACACATACACATACACATACACATACACATCTTGAAACTAAACAGATATACCAAACTCTCTTGAAACTCACTCTGGTCCCCAGAGTGAAAGACCTCACACTTCTGTGAACATGACAATCTGACTATTGAATCCCTAGAAGGTCCCATTATCTGTATGTAGCTGCATCATCCATGAGCTTCTTTCCCCTGACATATTGCTCTAAAACAGCCTGTTCATTTATGCCTTCCACAGAAGTCTTTGTTGGTCTACTGTTGTGCTAACATAAAATTGCTGACACTACAGTTTTAGTGTGGAGGATAAAGTTGTTATAACAAGCAGGCAGATACTATAGTACAGAGCCAGCAAGGGGACTGTAGCCACCAAGTGAGTGAAGGGAGGCTTACATCAAATAGCCTCATACAGTCAATGGGCATTTCTCCAAGAATCACTTTCAGAGAACGTGGATTCCAAGAAGATAGATTTGCCCCTCAGGTTTCCATGCACACCTTGGAATAAATTATGATCATTTCATGGTAGACATCATCACTGCCTGTATTCTGAAAAACTGGAGCTCATAAAATACTACAGACAAAAGAGTGTCAACATTCGATTAATGAAAAATTCTCTTTAGAAATCTAACAATGAGGCCATTTTCTCTCAAGTGACTTTCTAAGGTGGTGCAACCAACTGAGAGGTACAGGCCTCAGAAGCAGCAGAGCAGCTGGGGCAGGGTCTATTCAACCTGCATCTACAGCCAGGAGGTACTCCTGTTCCACATCCCTCTGTGCACATTTATTGCTAGGAGAGAGCAGGTCTCCAGAGAGTGCTCTGATGCCAGGACTAAAGCAAGGTCCCATTTTCTCTCTGGTGACTTTCTAAGGCAAGACCAGCCAGGACGCACAGGCCACAGGAGCTGCAGAGCAGCTGGGGCAGGGTCCTTCATTTATTGATCTGTACCCAGGAGGGATGGCTGATCCACAGCCCTCTGCATATGGGTCTTACCAGGGGAGAGGTGATCTCCCAGAAGTGCTGACACAGGCTTACAGACCCAAAGGAGGAACAAGCTCCAGCCAGAGACAGGAAGAATATCTAACACCAGAGATTAACAGATGGAGAAAGGCAAATACAAGAATCTTACCAACAGAAACCAAGACTACTTGGCATCATCAGAACCCAGTGCTCCCACCACAGCAAGATCTGGATAACCCAACACACCAGAAAAGCAAGATTTAGATTGAAAATCATATCTCATGATGATGATAGAGGAATTTAAGAAGGAAGGACATAAATAACTCACTTAAAGAAATACAGAACACAGGTAAACAGGTACAAGCCCTTAAAGAGGAAACACAAAAATCCCATAAAGAATTACAGGAAAGCACAACCAAACAGGTGAAGGAATTGAACAAAACCAACCAGAATCTAAAAATGGAGCTAGAAATGATTAAGAAATCAGAAAAAGAGACAACTCTGGAGATAGAAAACCTAGGAAAGAAGTCAGGAGACATAGATGCAAGCATCACCAACAAAATACAAGATATGGAAGTGAGAATCTCAGTTACAGAAGATATAGAAAACATTGACACAACAGTCAAAGAAAACACAAAATGCAAAAAGCTCCTAAAC
>JADRCD010095564.1:0-15354 GCA_019843815.1 Montemys delectorum | reverse complement strand
GGCTAGAGAGCCCGCAGGTGGCATACCGAGCTCTTGTTTGGGTTCTTGTCATGATGAGGTGACTTGCAAGAAAAGGCTAAATGAGCCTTTTGTGGTTCTGAATCCTGTGATGTCTTATGCCCTGCAAGCCTTTAGCACAGCACAGTGGGCAGTTGAATCCTTTGACCTAAATGGAAGGAAGCATCCTGAAAGTTCTGAGCCAGTCTGACCACTCATCTATCTTAACGGGTTTTCTATCCACTCTATTTCTAGTTCCAAACAAGGAAGAAAACTGAGACGTAGGTGAGAGCTAGCTGTTTTATACCGCCTTCGTTTAAAATCCTCCACAGCACCACAGGACTATAGGCTAGTAGTCAGAGACAGAGAAAGTATCATGGAAAGTAGAGGTACTCAATTTTTCTTACTTTGGACAAATACTTAGGCTCTTTGCAAACATTAAATATCTCAAAGGATGGTACTATGTCTACCTTCAGATGTATGCCTTTTGCTATTCTCCAGAGTGGAGTTTGTTAAATTTAGAATATAAGACTTGTTCCTGTCATCTAAGAGTTAGCTTAGACGGGTTCTATCTCCTTCCCATACCAGCTTCCTGCTTTCAGGTAGAGCAGAGAGATGAATGAGGTCTTAAAGACTTGGATCTGTTATGTTAAGGACCAGGACTATGATGGTGGTGAATAACCAACTCTGACCTTTGTATAGAATGATAAAGTCAAGTCAAATTGTGAGTCTATGTCAGAATACTGCCCCCTGCCACCCACCCACACACAATGGCACTCCGGCAGACAGCAAGTAGGTATACACCATGCATGTGTTGACTATGAATTTTACAAACCTGACATAAATGATCAGATGAGCTGAAGGGAAGACACATGAGGATCTCAACTGAGCTGTGCTTAACCAAGCCACCTCCGAATCACCCTCAGAGTCAACTACCCTACTGATTTACTTACCTTTGTTTGTGTCTTTGTTTTCCTATCAAGGAGACTGTGTGATTGATGGGGGTAGGGGTGGGAGAGATTTTGTAGGAAGGACTGTCTTCTTAGAATTTGAATTCTATGGTCCCCTCAATTCATGGTCCTTTACTTTACCTCTTAAGTTCATTTTTAAGAGGCCACACTCCACAGGGCTTTCCCACTGTGATGAATGAGGGGTGGAAGAACCTATGGGCTGAGACTGTGTTTTTTGAAATGGGATGGAGGATGGTGACGGGATTGGGTAATGGAAGCTATTTATTTACCACCAGCTGCTTCCAGCTGTGATACCCTGCTAGGCTATGGAGTAAATAAACACCCCGAGGAGGCACGCTAAAGCAGAGCACACATGGAAATTCATCTCCTCACCAATCCTAGAAAAATATGTACTTAGTGATGAGCACGTCCAAAGTAAACCACCCTAAGCCCGAGATTTGGAATGACTTCCACGTTTCTGAGCAAGAAGGACTCGGAGGAATAAGCCAAGACGGTTAGTTCTTTGAATCCCTTTTTAGAGATAATTCTAGATAGACTAGGTCAGATCTCAGCACAGGTATCCTCTCGGTGAAGCCTCACCTGACATCTGCTACCAGGATGCTTTCTCAGAACTTCCAAAGCCCCTGCTTGTTTGCTTTAGTGCCACTACCATCTATGGCCTCAATCTATTCATTTCCCCCAGAGGGTCGGGCTCAGTGGAGGCATGCACTGTATTCTAGTACTTGTACCCCTAACAATAGGGACGAGGACTGTTCTATCAACATTTATTGAGATGAGTCAGCTCCGTTTGCAGACTTCATTATTTGTTAGCTTTAACTGATACGAATTAATTGACAAAGTAGGAAGTAGAAAAGAAGGGAAATTGTTGGGAGGAATCTTGAGCAAGGACACTAAACAGTCAGAGCTTTTATCTCATCCCTTCCTATGGCTTAACAATAGTGATTGTTACCTCTTCTTTGTTGTTTTTAATCTTCCCTCACCTTGGGTACCATGTCCCATTAGGAAAATATAAATAATTTGGCAGCCTAGTGAGGGGCCATGAATACTACCTTAAGAAGGAGGAAACTGAGACTCGGGGCATCCTTATCAGCCCTGTTCCTCACTTCCTAAGTCTCATCAACCCCTTATCCTTATCTTCATGAGAACCTGCTCTTAACCCTCGCCCCATCCCCCCCATCCAAACCCTGGCTACATTTCATAGTCAATGAAGAAAGCAATCTAGATTCTGACATTGAAGACTTTATGGGGGACACACTCATTGTGGCTAAAGTTAGGAGGAAGGCTAAATTGTAATGTGGTTGTGTTTCTGAAAGTGTATAGGTTGTAGCTCTCCTTGTCACTCTTGCAGTTTATTAATCAGCTAAAGGTAATTGCCTCCATACCTCACACTGAGATGATTAGAGTTCATTTATAACATCTACTTTCTAGTCATGACAAACATTAGCAACAGGTCATCTTTGTTTCACACCTTGCAAACAACTGCTGCATTCAGCTAGATTTTTGCATTCAAGATATCATTGCATTACTAGAAAAACAAACAAACAAACTTGTAAGATGGTCACTACTCATTTTATAGATGAGAAACCTACAATTCCAGTGGTTATTTAGAGGGTCCCAAATCATAAAAACCAAGTGGTAGATGAGGCAAGATTCAAATGCAGTTCTCTAGTTGTAAAGTGTATTTTTCTTTCATCCTCCTCAACAATAAAGGCATTTAATTGGAGGGCAAGTCCTACTTAGATGCATCTCCTTCCTTTCTTTTAACCTTCCAGGAATTCTCTAGGGAAGACCAGAATCAATGGACTCCCTTAAACAGCAGAAGGCATACAGGACACAAAATTGGCAGCAGGAAGGTGATCTTCTTTGAGGATAAAAATCCAGAAGACTTATGCTATAATCTTAGAGCAGTGTTTCTCAACCTGTAGGTTATGATCCCTTTAGGACTGAATAAATGTCTTTGTTGATTAGAGCGTAACTCTAAGACTGAAGGTGTGTATTAATCTAGACTTCATAAGATTAACCTTTTACAGGGGTCACATACCAGATATCCTGCATATCAGATATTTTTACATTATGATTCATAACAGTAGCGAAATTACAGTTATGAAGTAGCAATGAAATGAGGAACTGTATTAAAAGTGTCATGGCATTAGGAAGGTTGAGAAGCACTGACATAGAGTGATTTCACAAAGCTTAGAAGGTTCCAGTGAGGGTCTACCTATCCTGCCTAGTAACATCTTAGAGAAGAGCCCTGCTGTGGCACTCTCATGGGGCTGTGAAGGAATGCCCTGTGGGCTCCACAGTTGTTACTGAAGCTATGACAGTTCGGGAATTGCAGGTTCAGAGATAATAAAGAGTTCATTTAAGCTGAACCAAAGAACTTCCTCAGAAGTTCTCCAACTAACCCCAGACAGCAGCACTCTCACCTGCTTCAGACACTATAAACCTGAAAAATAAAGAATAGAGACCTACAAAGGCCATTTTGTTCCTGTTCAGGCACCTTCTGCTTCTGAAGTCTAGATTAATATACACCTTCAGTCTTTTATTTTACTTTATCAAACCAATCATTTAGAATTACTTTGGTAGTTAATTCTGAGACAGAGTTACACTCTAATCAACACAGACATTGATTCCAACAACTTAGCATGCAGCATCTTATGTCTCATTCATTCTTTCTACATCCTACCACCACGCCCTTGGTACAGATTCACTGCCATGTTTTAGCATGGAAGGTTAAGTCCAATTTCCCATGGTTGAGAAGACATTTGAGTAAAACTCAAACCACCTTTTTCTGTTTCATTAATTTTTGGCAACACCTAGGTAAGAGAGCACAACCACACCACAGTGGTGGGATCCAGGAAGAGTTCATGGCGGGCACTGAGAACTGAAGCCCTGGGAAATGCCTGAGTCCATGACTGCACTCTAAAGCAGAAATGCCGGGAGTGACAGGACCCTGTCCTGACAGGAAGTGAGGCCAGATCCTTCAAAAACTATCCTAAAGCCTTTGGGCCCTGGGCAAGGGAAGACACTTGGACAGTTATCAGCAATTAATTTGTCATTCCTTCAACAGCCATTTTACATACTACCAACTGTGTGTTAAGCTCTGGGGATAAAACTCTAAACAAAACAGATGCTCCCTGCGTTTATAGAGTCCACAGCCAACAAGGATGAGCTGGCATTTCCATACAGTGTGGGAAGTACTCTGACAAGAGATACAAGGCTGCTAAAGAATGAAGAGAAGGGCCAGTGAAGACAAGGCTTGATGGGAGGTTCGAGGAAGTAGGTGGTCACGAGCGGTGCAGAGAGCCCACAGGCAAGATAGGGGTGAAAGAGCACATCGGATCAACGGCAAGATGGCAGAGAGGCTGGAGAGCAAGGCTCCAGGTGCAGCTTGCAGAGTGATGAGAGCCAAAACAATAAGTAGGGAGTGCTGAGAGAAGTTTTTGTTTTAAAATGCCACATTGATTGTGGATGCCTGTGCGTACATTAAGCCACTCACCACAAAGGGAATCATCTTGGAAAAGATCCTGAAGATAGGGTTTAAGAAATCGATAGACCCTTTAGGAAGCAAATGTTACCAGTACTGATCCCTTTAGATGGTTTCTCTGCGAGCGATAGTAAACCCAACACAGCTTGAAAATAAGGAAATACAATATCTACCTAAGAGGAAGTCCCCAGACAGAGAGAGCACAGCGCGAGTTCAGCATTTCGGCAATCACGCACTTAGAATATGTCCATTTCTCCCTTTAGCCATTCTCCGCACGGCTCTCATCCTAGGTCTGGTTTTGCTAACACTGAAAACCAGCCAGGTCTGTCTGCTTCTTTGTACTCATTGTGGGAGGAATGAGATTTTGTCCTCAAGCACAGATCGAAACCCCATCCTGTGTCTCACTGTTCTCACAGGTTGCTCCTGGATCCTTGGTCATATGGGAAGCCCCATGTTCTTATTGGCTTAGATGACCATGGTCTACCTTTAGAGCCAAAATTATCTCTGAATGTCCTGTGCTCCGGGGTCTTGAGGGGTTTATACATGCCTGAAGATAATCAGTTCAGACCAAGGTGCCCCACAGAGTTCACTCTGTAATAACAAAAGGTAACTCTCCCTTCCTACGCAGCCTACATGTTTAGCATAAGAAATCCTGGCTAGAAGTATATTAAACCAGATTTCATATTCACATAAATTTTATAAAAAGACACCATGCAGGCCAAGACCTTTCCCCCCCACTTTTGCTTCATAGAATAATGCTGAAGATCAACTTCTTCAGCTTAACATCACCAGCCTTGGCAGCCGCTCATATTTGGAATATAAATGATGTCATCCGGTTGGCCTTTTCCCATCACAAACAGTAAATCTCCAAATCTGGAGAGATCTTTTATTTGGTTACACATATTGTACAGCATCAAGGGGTTAGAACACATGTGCTGGGGATTATTAAAATCATCTGCAGGAGAGCAGCTTATTGTTGGAAAGCCCAGCACTTACAACCCTTTCATGCCTGGTGTCCCCAGCAACCCTTCTTTTACTCTGGTTTTTGCAAGGTAATGATTGTGTGGCCACAATGCCTGGCAAGTTAAGGCCTCTCTGCTGCACCATGCCTTTTCTCCAGAAAAAAAAAAAAAAATCCAAGAGTGGTATAAAAACGCGCCAAGTATACGATTTCAGATAAGACATTTAAACCCTTTATGCTCCAGTGTCACATCTATAGAACAGAGATGATGACTAGTCTCACAGAATGGTTTCAGATGAATGGCTTTCAAATGTACATCACCTTATGCTTTGATAACAGTCTTTCAACAGCATTAGCACTCAACTTATCTTGCACAGGGAAGACAGCTGATCCTGGGGAAGGACACACATGTAGGCGGAACTGGCGTTTGATGGGTGTGTACCATTAGGCTAGCTCATGCTTCGGAAGTTTCCTCAGCACCACGGACATTCTGTTTTACGTTACTTTTAAGGTTGCCAATAAGCAGTATACCACATGTGAAGCACTGGCATCTGACACATGGGCGCACCCAGCAGAGGGTTTGCTTCTTTTTGTGTTTTCATTCAACAGAATAAGTGATGACATTGGCCTTCTATCTAGCAGAGCAGACAGCTTTAGAGTTGAAAGGGAGCTGTTCTCAGGTGCAGGCCATGACTTTTCAATATCCATGTTCTGTGAACTTAGGCAATTTTCTCGGGGGGTCTCAGCTTAAATAGCCTCCACCCATCATTATACTAATTATAAATTAAAGGCAAAAATATCAGAAAAAAAGAAAGGACAAAGTTTCATAAGACCATGAAGTATTATTAAAATTGGGTAAATTAATTTTCTGAAACATTTTTATTGTCCTCTCATTCTCCCTCCTCATTTTGTAGACTTGTAAAAAATTGGCCAACAAGCATCTTCATGATGACAATGAGGACCTCCGCCTGTACAATGTCACCTCTCGAATTATTATACTCCCACGATCGTGAGAACCTATGAAGCTTGATCAAGTTTGTTTAGGAAAAATTAGCAAAGCCTTGGGCCACTCCAGAGAGGGAACACCACCAAAATCCATCTAATTTAGCTGATCAGAATAACTCTGGAGCACAACATGGAACTGGCCTTATTTAAACCAACCTAAGTTACTAAGTGTGGACGGACATACAGATTCTCATGTAGATCTTCAAAACAGGCCCCTGCCTTTAATATGAATCCTCCAGGATGAGGCTCTGCTCTCTGCTGGCTACAAGTTATGAAGTATACTGTGTTCCCTCTACAGCAAATGGGAAGGATAGTTAAGTGAACTCCATATACTCAAAGCTTGACTCTAGCTTTACACTCATACCTTCAGGTCAACATTCCACCACACCCTTCTCGCCTACCTCCAATCACAAACATCTCTGACTCTATCCTCAGATCACAAACATCGTTGACTCTACCATGGCACTCTGAAAGTCCCTGTGTGAACTCCACTTATGTTACTCTTCAGATCCTAAATAGAGATTGTGTGAGTCGTATTACAGTTAGCGCTCGTTGACTATCAATTTTGGTGTTGACTGCATTAGAAACCTGTGAGCTGAATCAAATAGACTCAACCTTCCTAATGCCTTGACCCTCCAATGCAGTTCCTTATGTTGTGGTGACTCCCAACCATAAAATTATTTTCATTGCTACATCATAGCTGAAATTTTGCTACTGTTATAAATCATAACTTAAATATCTGATATGCAGGATATCTGATATGTGACTCTTGCAAGAGGGTCATTAGCTCTGGAGGGTCACAACCCACAGGTTGAGACCGACTGCAATAGAAGGAGGCAATGCTGTGAGGAGAGGTAACACAGAAGCTATGCTCAAGCCCACAGAAGGAGAAGAAATGGACACTAAGGTATTTAGGATAACAGAAGAAATGCACAACTTTGACTCTAAGTCCACAAAGAAATTTTAAAATAGGCTTACCACATTACAATAAGAAATGAGTCCTTCCCAGTTGTATCTAAACTGTATCCATAGGATTTTAGAAAAGCAAAATTCAGCCACCAAGAAATTCACTTAAAGTAAGTGGATGCTTTTCTCCTATGCTGCTAGGTAAGTGACGTCAACACCAATAGGAACAGCCACCACAATAGTGACTGGCAACCGTTGTTCTGTACGTTGCAGCTTATGTGTAATCTTAATATCCATTTCCTCGTTTAAGGAATTATAGATTAGGAATGTGTAAGGAACGCATGATAGATATCAACTGCTCATTGCCTCCAAGGGAGACATGAAACTCAAAGCTAATCAGACAGAGAGCTGGTGAGTGGCTGGCTAACCAGTGTGTAGCCAAGCGCTTTGACTTCAAGCCCAATGCCTTTTCCCACCCTCTGTGTCTCACTCAACCTTATAAATAACTGAAGGGCAAGAGGCATCAAAGGCACTTCCTTTTGGTTCTCAGGCCCGTTATAAATGCCACTTGCCCTCTGGGGGGGAAATAAAAGAGAGTCCAGCTCTTTCGCTGGCCCATGTGCTAAGTCATTGGCGCCCAGAAATAACTTCTTGGAGACGTACTGGCCTTGTGTTTACCACAGAGCAGTAGGTAAATAACTAGTTGGTGTTTTAGTGTTTTGTGGTCACTTAATCTGTTGTGTTCCTTCCCAAGGCTCTGAAGGGTTCCTTTTTCAGTTAATTTTTATTTACGTTTCTGAGGTCTGTGTTGTTTGAGGTTTGGTTCATTGGATGTTTTTCTTGGAATATATGGCCATCAGCTTGAGGATGTTCCTGCTTTGCTATTGCATGGAATTTTCCCGAGCATGGATTGCTATGTATTTCTTCAGGGCGGAGAGCCAAGGCAGCGCTGGGATGGAATCTGCTCCTCTGGCTGGAGGACTTCTGTCATCTGTCCATAGGGTGCTTGGTTATGCTTCTCCACTGATAATTCCTCTCTCCTCTGTTACTGAGCTGCAAACTTGGACTCGAGCCATCATGTTTGCTCTTGTTGTTGGCTCTGGATAAGACGAGTCCGGTTGCTTCTGATAGAGATTATTTCAACTGATTCTACCAGTTTGTTCTATCCACAGCTGGGGGCAGAGACAAATGCCAAATGTCATGGAAAGAGTGGAGAAGGCTCACCAACTTAATGCTACAGACAGAGCCCAGAGTGTTTGATTGAAAATGTCCAGCGCTATGCAGGATGCTGGGCCTCAGTAGGAGACAGAGCCAGGAGGGCCAGGTGCATTGTAAACACTGCTTGTTCCCATGGCCCCCAGCAAGCCTTGCCTCCTTTGTCCTTGACAAGTCCAGAAAATTTATGTGCCAGAAAAAAAAGAAGAATTTGTTCATATCAGAAAATTTTGTTCCTTGGCTATTTTCTTTGTGGGTAGGACAAATATCAGAAGGCTTAAGTTGTGCTTGGCCATTTATACAGAATGCATCTCCCAAGGCTTTTGGCCTAATTAAGATGCAAAGTGAGCAATGAGGTAGAAAGTGGCCCTGGATAAACCCTTTCTCTGGTTGCTTTATTTATTGTATTCTATTGTTTTGTTTATGTGGTCAATATCTCTCTTCTTTCCACAAAGAATTTGGGATAGCTTACAAAAATGTGTCAATAAAAAATAAATCTCCCTTTGTCATTAGAAGAAGCAGATCCAAGTTCCTCTAAATTTGAGCAGGGTGGAGAGGAGCTGTATTCATATTCTGGGTGGAGGCCGAATCCCACTTGCCAGGAAAGGAATGACGGCTGGTATTTTTTCTACCTTTTAGTTGAAGGAAGTGGTGATATCAGAAATCTTCTTTGTGGCTGTCTCTGGGCATCTAATGTGCCATCCTCTCCAGGACAGTGCTCCCTGAAATACTAAGAGTTATCCCACCATTTCTAAAATGTAATTGCTGCACACTTTGTTGCTTGCCCCCCTGCAACTGTAAGGAACTTTGTTCTCTCAGCATGTGCTAACATGGTGTCTATACACAGCACGAAATTAGATTGCTAAAAAATGTTAAATGCTTCTCCAACTTCTCACTTTATAGTGATAGTATTCTAGTTTCTTATTTAATCTCCAGAGCAGCCTTTCAAAAAAGATAGGTTTGCTCCTCTTATTTTAAAGATGGGTGGAAGGAGAATCCAGGAAGTGAGGCGGAACTAAGCCACAGAGGTACGAAGTAACTTGCTTGGTGGCAGAAGTCAGGAATTGTGTCCAAGCTAAGTGGTTCCAGGATCTTTACCATATAATTATCCACTAGAGGTGTGTGAGCTCCCAAGCCTCCTGTTTGTTACTGCCTTGCACAGAAGGTGAGGCTCTTTCTGCAGCAGGTAAGATGAATCTGTGGTTAAGAGCATTGACTGCTCTTCCAAGAGAACATGGTTTAGTTTCCAGCATCCACGTGGAGTCTCATAAATATTAACTATAAGGTTAATACAACAAACCCTGGGACAGGATACTTCTAATTTCTGCCTCCAACCAGAGCTGATTCTGTGCCACAGCACTCTATAACCAAATACCACTGGGAGAGAGCTGGTCTCCCAGAAGTACTGACATGCCTGTGAGCACAGGTAAGACAACCATTTCTGCTCAAATTCCAAAGCCATCAGGACACAGGAACCAAGGGACAGCTGGGGACAGGATCCTTCTGGCTTCTGTCTGCACCCTGGAGACAGAACTGGTCTTCCAGTAGTACTGACACCTAGGCTTGCAGGAGGGACAAGCCACAGTCAGAGACAGCAAGATCAGCTGACACCAGAGATAACCAGATGGCAAAAGGCAAGAGCAAGAACATAAGCAACAGAAACCAAGGCTACTTGGCATCATCAGAACCCAGTTCTCTCGCCACAGTGAGCCCTGGATACCCCAATACACCAGAAAAGCAAGACTCTGATTTAAAATCACATCTCATGATGATGTTAGAGGACTTTAAGAAGGACATAAATAACTCCCTTAAAGAAATACAGAAAAACACAGGTAAGATAGGTAGAAGACCTCAAAGAGGAAACACAAAAATCCCTTAAAGAATTACAGGAAAACACAACCAAACAGGTAAAGAAATTAAACAAAATCATCCAGGGTCTAAAAACAGAAATAGAAACAATAAAGAAATCACAATGGGAGACAACCCTGAAGATAGGAAACCTATGAAAGAGATCAGGTCTCATAGATGCAAGCATCACCATCAGAATACAAGAGATAGAAAAGAGAATCTCAGGGGCAGAAGATACCATAGAAAACATTGACACAACAGTCAAAGAAAATGCAAAAAGCATAAAGCTCCTAACCCAAAACATCCAGGAAGTGCAGGATACAATGAGAAGACCAAACTTAAGGATAATAGGTGTAGAAGATATTGAAGATTTCCAACTTAAAGGGCCAGTAAATATCTTAAACAAAATTATAGAAGAAAACTTCTCTAGCCTAAAGAAAGAGATGCCCATAAACATACAAGAAGTCTACAGAACTTCAAATAGACTGGACCAGAAAAGAAATTCCTCCCATCACATAATAGTCAAAACACCAAATGCACAATACAAAGAAAGAATATTAAAAGCAGTAAGGTAAAAATGTCAAATAGCATATAAAGGTAGACCTATCAGAATTATACCAGACTTCTCACCAGAGACTATGAAACCTAGAAGATCCTGGGCAGATGTCATCCAGACCTTAAGAGACCACAAATGCCAGCCCAGGATACTATACCCAGCAAAACTCTCAATTAACGTAGATGGAGAAACCAAGATATTCTATGACAAAACCAAATTTACACAATATCTCTTCACAAATTCAGCCTTACAAAGGATAATAAATGGAAAACACCAACACACGGAGGGAAACTACATCCTAGAAAAAGCAAGAAAGTAATATTCTTTCAACAACCCCAAAAGAAGATAAGCACACAAACATAAAAATAACATCAAAAATAACAGAAAGCAATAATCACTACTTCTTAATATCTCTTAACATCAATGGAGTCAATTCCCCAATAAAAAGACATAGACTAACAGACTGGATACATAAACAGGACCCAGCATTTTGCTGCATCTGGTACAACCATTCTGGAAATCAGTCTGGTGGTTCTTCAGAAAATTGGACACAGTACTACGTTAGGACCCAGCTATACAACTCCTAGGCATATACCCAGAAGATGCTCCAACATGTAATAAGGACAGATTCTCCACTATATTCATAGGAGCCATATTTATAATAGCCAGAAGCTGGAAAGAACACAGATGTCCCTCAACATAGGAATGGACACAGAAAATGTGGTACATATACACAATGGAGTACTATAGCTAATAAAAACAATGACTTCATGAAATTCTCAGGCAAATGGATGGAACTTGAAAATATCATCCTGAGTGAGGTTACTCAGTCACAAAAGAACTCACATGGTATGTACTCACTGATAAGTGGATATTAGCCCGAAAGTTTGGAATATGCAAGATTCAATTCGCAGACCATATGAATTCCAAGAAGAAGGAAGACCAAAGTGTGGATGCTTCAGTGCTTCTTAGAAGGGGGAACAAAATACTCACAGGAGGAAATATGGAGACAAAGTGTGGAGCAGAAACTTAAGGAAAGGCCATCCAGAGACTGCCCCACCTAGGGATCCATCCCATATAGAGTCACCAAACCCGGACACTATTGTGGATGCCAGGAAGTGCTTTCTGATAGGAGAGCCTGATATACCTGTCTCCTACTGGCTCTGTCAGAGCCTGACAAATATAGAGGAGGATGCTCACAGCCAACTTTAGACTGAGCAAGGGTCCCTGCTGGAAAAGTTCGAGGAGGGACTAAAGGAGCTGAGGGGATTTGAAGCCCCATGAGGGGAGCAACGGTGTCAACCTGCCAGATACCTCCCGCACCTCCCACGGAGCTCTCAGGGACTGGACCACCAACCAAAGAGTACACATGGAGGGATGCACGGCTCTGGCTGCATATGTGGCAGATTATGGCCTTGTTGGATGTCAGCCCTTGGGCCTGAGGATGTTCGATGCCCCAGTGTAGGGGAATGCCAGAGTAGGAAGGCGAGAGTGGGTGGGTAGGTGAGTGGCGAAGCACCCTCATAGAGGCAGGGGGAGGGGGATGGGATAGGGGATTTCCAAAGGGGAGACCTGGAAAGGGGAAACAATTGAAATGTAAATAAAGAAAATATCCAATTAAAAAGAAAAAGAAGAAAGAAAGAGAGAGAGAGGGAGGGAGGGAGGGAGGGAGGGAGGAAGGAAGGAAGGAAGGAAGGAAGGAAGGAAGGAAGGAAGGAAGGAAGGAAGGAAGCAGGCTGAATAAGCCATAATGAGCAAGCCAGAAAGTAATGCTCCACTCTGGCCTCTGAATCAGCTCCTGGTTCCAAGTTCCTACCCTGTTTAAGTTCCTGTCCTGACTTTCTTTGATGATGAACTGTGGTATGGAAGATTAAGCCCAATAAATCCCCCCCCCCACACACACACACAGAGAGATTAATAAAACATCTGCTTCAGGTTGAGTTCAGTGGAAACCAGGCTCTAAGTTGAAAGTTAGCATACATGTAGGGTTTTGTTCAGGAGTATTGGCATGCTTCATGGGTGGCATGTACAGAAAGAAGGAAAAAGAAGTAGGGCTTAGCAGCTTAGGAAGTTGAGTTATGCCACTTTTGGCATAAAAGGGCCTCAGTTGACCCTTGAGAAAAGAATGAGATTGATTTTACCTTTCTTACATATGCTAAGTCTGGCTAAGGAAAACTGTGAAGAGAAGGCACTACTGGGGACACAAGGAGCTGATGCTGACAGCCATCTTTAACATACTCCTACACCCAAGGTAGAGTCACTTGGACACTGTATAGATACTATGATCCAGCCCTTATATGTTCAGCACCTTCACTCCCAAGTAGGATAAGTAAGGCTTACTTAGCAAAGTAAAGAAACATAATAAAGGTCACACAGATAGTAGCAACTAAACTGGCATTGGACTTCAAGTTTGCTGACTGCAAATGCTATTTCTTTTCTACATTCAGCCACCTCCCTCAGGCACATTATAAATTGTATGACAGCATGTATGTGGTAATCTTTTGAAGACCAGAAATACACACTCCTAGAACTGAATCTCTTCCAGACTGCACATTCTCATCATCACCCAAACAACCAACTCCCTCGGAGCCAACACACCCACTTGTTCTCATTTTCCACATGTTTACTTGGATGGAGTCACCAATTACATACTGGGTAGATGTCATCTGGAAAAGAAGTCATGGTCATCGGAGAGAGAGAGAGAGAGAGAGAGAGAGAGAGAGAGAGAGAGAGAGAATATGTCTCTCAAATAGAACTTGATGTGTAACCAAGAGTTGAAGCTACATCATCTCTTCAAACAAAACACAATTTAAAAGGCATTATTTCCTCCAAAATATGGCACATTGCCCTGGGGATATCTATCAGGGGCTTCCTGAGGTGAAAACTACTTTCATGAAGATGGGAAGAAGTTATTGATTTCCTTATCTTGCCAACAATCTTGTAGACATGGGATGAACCAGACCAACATGCTAAGTTCAAATCGAATGCGATTGCTGGTGCTTTAGTGGGAATCATGGCAGGGAGACCAAACGCCTTAGGAGTGGTGCTGTTTAACTCAATGTGTCTATGGTTTGAGAACAAAGGAGAAAGGCAACTTCTCATTTAAATACCATTGACGGAGTGATGAAAACACTAATTTTCTTGCTTGAACAACTGCAAACTTTAGCTATTTAGAATTGAACACACGCCATATACTTTTTCTCAAAAAATTAACCAAAAGATCCTGTCATTTCAAGGAAAACAATTCATGGTATATTTGCTGATGATTTGATCCAAGCTCTCAGGCAAAAGCTAAAGTCTTGGAAAACTCGCGTCTGCCTTCCTGAGCTCAACATTGTACAAATGCAGACTTCTCTCTCAGATGAGATTGATGGTGATAATAAGGAATGTGATTTTTTTTTTGACATTGTATAATGAAATAAGTCAACATTTGGAAGATCTACATAATTCAGATCACTGATATTTTCCATATGGCCAATACATGCTGTTACAAAATTATATATGAGCAAAACAATCCCTTCAAAGGAAAAGAGATACCAATAGATTATATTGCAGCTGAACACAAAAAGCTCATCTTTGTAGCTTCAGATTTCAGATGACAACAAACCTGTGAAAACTTACCACCTGTCACATTTTGGAGTAGTATTAAAGAATACTCTTAATTATTCTCAAAGACTTGTAATTATCTAAAAATGATGTAAAGCAATTATAGTCCTTATGTAAGTCTTTATCCGTGTGAGGTTAGAATGTCTTTATAGACAACACAGAACATTTTGCTCAGAGTCAGACTGCAGAACTAGCCAGGTGACTTGTGTATCTTTTGTGAAATCTGTCATTAGATGTTTGCAAAAAATTTAAAACAACGTCACATTTCTCCACTAACTGTTTTTATTTTTTTTTATTTTATTTTTTTGCAGAAGATAGTGTTTACTTCCACACATAAGTACAAAAGACCATAACATGTAATAAGTAGAGCTTATTATATGTTACTTAAAAAAGGAGGACAAAGTTGAAGAGATTACAAAACTTATTATAAAGTCACCATAATCAAGAGAGTGTGAAAATAACATAATAGAAATGTATCAATAAGTAGAGCCTAGAAATATACCTACATGTAATAGCATACATATGAAGAACTGATTATGAAAATGATACAAAGGAATATTGCAAGAGAAAGACTAGCCTTTGTATCATCTGAGTCTATAGCTTCTGAGTATCCATATGCAAACTATAAGTTTCTTTTTTTTTTTATTCTCTTTTTTTTTTAGATATTTTCTTTATTTACATGTAAATTTTCCCTTTCCCAGGTTCCCCTCCAAAAAACAAACAAACAAACAAACAAAAACAACAAGAACAAACTTCTTTTGCCTCCCCCCTCCCCATGCCTGCCACCCCACCCTCTCCCACT
>JADRCD010095560.1:0-10958 GCA_019843815.1 Montemys delectorum | reverse complement strand
CTCAAAAAATAAGGTGTAACCGTGGTTGAGGAGGACCTCAATGCCAACCTCTGGCCTTCCTGCCTGCACGCAATAACTACTTGTTCCGACAGCAGAATATCTGTCATTCCGTTGCAGTTTCTCCATCTTGTTCCCAAGAAAACACTTTAGACAGACTGAAGTCAAGACACAAGGATTTTAAGAAGTCCCTTCCCTGTCTGTGTCAACTCTATCAGAAAGGGAACAAAGTTAGCTCACCACTGCTTGCTATGAGCAAACCAGCTCCGTTTTCCTTGCGAGGTGTCTGCAAGCCATCTGTTCATCTTCTGATGCTAAGGCTAAAACAGGCCTCTCACTGAGTTTCAGGATTTACTTTTTACCTTCAAACAAGTCAGTTTTATTTTATGGGAAAATGTCTTGTCTTTTCTTTTTGTTAATAATGCATGATAGACTTGGGCAAACATTTGAGTATGGATGTACTAATAAGGCAAGGCAAGGTGGCACACACTCTGGGAGCAACCCCAGCACTTGGCAAGTAGAGGCAAGAGATTCAGGACTTCAAGTTCATCCTCGAATAAATGCCAAGCTTTAGCCCAGCCTTAGCTTCATAAAACCCTATCTACAACAAACTAACACATGTACAAGCATTTGCCAGGGCTCTGATTATATTATAACTTGAGAAGTAAGGAAATATGGGGATGTTACCCCAGAGCCTTTACTCCATGTGTCCATCACTGGATTTGATGCCATTTCCCTTGGAACCCTTACTGCTCACGCTGATGATGAGCCCAAAGGCAGAGTCCAAACCATCAGCCACACTCAGTGCAAATGAGTTCTGCACTGGGAGGAAAAGCTAGATGAGTGATACAGTTTGAATATCTCTTGAGACATCCCAAAGTCTGTGTGCTGAACATTTAATCCCCAGTGCAAAAGGTGTGCAAAGGCAGAACTACTAAGAGGTGATTACGTAATGAGGACTCTAGTCTTAATGAAATGGATTGATGCTATGACCCAGCTATCTGGTCCTGATAAAAACAATAACTTTGCTCACCTTCCTCCCTCTGTGTTTCTATGCACTCACTTGCCCTTCTGCCGCCTTAAGACATTGCACCGTAGGCCTTGCTGGGTTCGAATACCACACTCTTGTGGTTTCTAGCCTCCAGAGTCACATGAAATATTCCTCATAAATTATTCAATCTGTGGTATTATATGGGAGCAGCAAAAAACAAACTAAGATGGTGACATTCCAGAAAGAAAAATACATCAAGACAAAACACAGCCAGACAGCAGCTATCCCAGCCTGGCATGGATGAGTAAGGACCATCTGGAGGAAGCCAGAGAGAGCCAGGTGCAGCCTATATTCCAGCCCACACCTCTGTAAGCCCAGCTATTGTGGGGTGGAGGCAGGAGGGTCAGGAAGGAGCTCAGGTCTTAAAGACAAAAACAAAAAGCAAGCTGCAAAGCGCCATGATTCACTCACTTTGTTCCCAGGACAGGTCTGTCTGCCTCACAGAGGCAGCGTGGTGGTCTGTGGATCCCAACACTTTCTCAGCCTCGGTTTTTCTCTTGTGTCCCCTTGTGATTTTGTGTTTCAGGAATTTTAGAATCCTGTCCGCAGGGAGCTGACCTTCTAATGTGGGATCTTCTCAGTTTTGTGATGTCTATGCTGCCTTCGGGCAAATCCTAACTGAACCCCAGGGAATGCTTTCTTCCTTTTGGTTCAGACTGCGTTTACAAACATTTCTAGGAAAACACCACAGTGGCTCTCTCATAGACAGCAAGCATACCACAAAGAGAGATCCTCAGTGTGGACTCGCTTCGAGGCCACACAGGAAGCAGCTGTGATTGCAGTCAGTGTTCTAAGCAATCTGGTAGGAGTAGCAGCAGAGGCAAAGACACCTTGGTCAGGAAACAGAAGCACTGGGAAGCTGTGAAGTATCTGACATGGGGAATTTCACTTCTCTAGAATTTTAGGAAATCAAGCCCTGCCTTGTGCTTCCCTTTGCTTGGTTTTGTTTTGAATTCCTCACCTAAAGAGTTCCTGTGTGGTTGTATGATTCCATTTTTATATTACTGGAAAAACACGGCCATGCTGGAGAGGTGGACAGTGTCCAGGGGCTGAGGGCGACAGGCAGAGTTGGCTACAAAGTGTCAGGTTTTGCTATGTTTTGGTTTTTGGTTGATAGAACTATTAAGCAACTGAATTTTTGGTGAGGATTACATCAGTGTAACTTTATACTAAAAAAAAGTAATTTTCCTATAGTAGATTTTTTTTTTAAATGAGCGAGTTATAGTTTAACATCTGAGGATGGTGTTCTGGTGACCTGACAACCTTTTCTGCCAACTCTATTCTTCTTCCTAACATTGCTGATAAGCATTATTTTTGCTTTTACTCACATTATCAGATATCTTTTAAAAGTGACGTTTAGAAGTGTAACTGCCTTAAAAATTAGAACTTGTATGTGGGAGTCCAGTGTTTAAATATCCTTGGGATCTCAATAGAACATTCTAGAACTCAGAACTATCAGCCAGCCAAATACTTCTTCTTCTTCTTCTTCTTCTTCTTCTTCTTCTTCTTCTTCTTCTTCTTCTTCTTCTTCTTTTTCTTCGTCTTCTTCTTCTTCTTCTTCCTCTTCTTCTTTTAGCTTGCCTTGGTACTTTGCCCATATTCAAAATGCTGCATTTTGTAATAGATATTACCAATGTTTTAGTGCATTGACTTATTCATATATTTCATGAAAAAGTAAATTTAACAATTATATCCTCGAATGCACTTAATAAATGCAATAATCAAGATCTTGAGAAAGCAACAGAGGATTCTACAATGAGATTCTGTGACACAGAGATGTCTATGGTGAGCTGTCTCCTGTACATACCATCTCCAGCTTCCCACTCTGCCCTATAAACATGCTATGTGAAGGAACAGATGTTTCCAGTACAGCGTCCTCATCATGTACCAGATGCCTTGGGTATAAAAACTTCAATTTTGTGTTGGTTAGTTTTTGCCAACATGACACCATTAAAGTCACCTAGGAAGAGGGATCTTCAATTCAGGAGCTGTCTCTATCAGATTCACATCTTAGATGTGCCTCTGAGGCATTTTCTTAATTGATGGTTGAGGTGGAAGGGGCCAATGCTCTTGGGGTACGACACTCTGAGTAGGTGATCTTGGATTGTAGAAGAAAGTAAGCTGAACAAACTATGGGGAACAAGCTAAGAAGCAGCATCCCTCCACAACCTCTGCTTCAGTTCCTGCCTCTAAGTTCCTGCGTGACGTTCCTGCCCTGACTTCCCTCAGTGGTGGAGTGACCTGAGAGTGGTAGGATGAACTAAACGCTTTCCTCCCCTTAGTTTTGGTCAGTGTTTTATCACAGCAAGAGCTAAACCTAATTAGGACATTCTGCTTTTCATTCACAATTTAGCCTTGGCTTTTCTATCTGATTAGGAACTGGGTGTTCCCATACCCTTCCCCCCAACCCCTATTCTTCTTCATCGCTGTTTTCCCCTGGATTCATGGGCAGTTCTTTTGGACTGTCTGATTCTTCTACACTTTATTATGTTTCCCACATAATTTGGGGTTCATTTGTAGAATTAAGCTATTGTAGGCTTTCTAAGTTTGATTATGAAAACTGGCAACTATTACTGGATGGTTGCATTTGACTGACTATGATTATCCAGTGAAAACTCCCCAAAAAGAGCCTTGCAGTGACATGTCTGAAATTTTTTCTTTGTTTTGTTGGAACTCAAGTTTCTGACAAAGACTGTAGACCTCTACAAGCTTGAAACAAAAAGGCTTTGATCCAGAAGTAGACGTGGCTCCTCTGTCTCAATGCACCTCATCGACTACGGAAGGCAGACACTCTGCTTACTCTGTGCTTGTCTCTAATCTCACCCTTGATGTCCCTGTGGACCCATGTCGATCCCCTTGTTCTGCTCTCCTTTTACGTTGCCAAGGCAATCCTTCACAGGCATGGCCAAAGGGTAGTCTAACCTTGACAATTCCTTAATTGAGATTCCCCTCTTCCTAGTGGCGCTTGGTTGTGTCAAGTTGAAAATAAAACTAACCATGGCACCTCCCGGACTACAGTCAGTCAGTAACCCTAAGAATGTGGCCAGGAAAACTACTCAGCAAACAAACAAACAAAACCAAAAGAAAACTGCTCAGGAAATATTGAGAGAATGGATGGATGGATAGAAAGGAAACTGGAAGAGAAGGAAGAAGAGAATGGGAATAAGAAAGAAAAGAAACAAGGGGGTAGTTATATTTAATAACGCATGTGGGACAGTGGACCATGCCAGGAAACTTGGTCAAGTAGAGTGGGTTTGAGACCTCAGCACTCAGGGACCCACCTGAGAGAGTAGTCGCCTCCCTGGTCCCTGCCAGATTCCTGGCTTGGAACATGTGCCACACTCCCCACATCAGTCACATAGGCCAAAACAAAGTTCTCCATGCTAAGGAGGTACCAAGAGGCCCTGAGGGTTTGGCCAATAAGCTTCCCTTTACAGACATTTCTTCCTACAGAAGATATTTAATAATCTGGTCCACTCTGAGGAGTGGTTATGCATCTATTTCCCATAAACAGTATAGATAAACATGGTCTGTCTATTTCATCGAGAACTGCCATACAGAGCACAAAGAAGACCTTTACCTACAGAGTGGCAGCCCAAGTCTCCCATAGAAGGCCTCTCTGCACTTCCAGACAACCACTGCTAAGCTGAGGACAATCACAGAGCTAAGGTAGAGTTCCCCATTTCCCTAGCCCTTGTTTCCATGTTGTCCTTAGCCCATGGCTCCACAACTCTGTTCCCAGATTTCCCCCCACCCCACCCCACCCCCAGAGGTAGGGTTTCTCTGTGTAGTCTTGGCTGTTCTGGAACTCACTCTGTAGACCAGGCTGGCCTTGAACTCAGAAATCCACCTGCCTCTGCCTCCCAAGTGCTGGGATTAAAGGCGTGTGCCACCACTGCCCAGCTCCCAGCTCTTTGATACCCACTGGTGCCTGAATGTCCAGGAGTTTGGGAACAGCTGGTCCTGGCTTTGTCTCTGGCCGTGAACCCCCAACCCTTCATCTCAACTCCTCTGTGTGGCACCGAGAAGCGACTGTGGGAGTCAGAAAACCGCAGCTTTGGCCCCCATATCTTAGACGGTGTTTCCCATCCCCTAAGCGGTGCTCAGTGCTTCTCCAAAGCCTAGCCTAGCACCCGATGGCATGGTGGTGAGATAGGATTAATGCAGTCAAGCAGTCCCTGAGTTTCGCCTCCCCAAAAGCTGTGTCCAGACCCCAGCAGCAGGGCAGAATGTAGACCCACAGACACATAGGCAGAGCATGTATAAATCAGAAATGCCGTGTTCTGAAGCATTTAAATATGTACTCTTTGGGTAGGAGAGTGAAGCTGAACACTAAACTCCCCCGCCAGTCGCCCCTCCATTAAGCATTCCACTGTCAATAAGGTTAGACAATATTTGATGATTAGCAATATTTAATATCTCTCTGGGTTCGAACAACAGCTCAGTAGTTAAGAGGACTTAGTTCTTTTGCAATGGAGCTGAGTTTGGTTCCCAGCATCCCTATGGCAGCTTACCACCATCTATAACTCCAGTTTTGGGGGATCTGACACCCTTTTTTGGCCTTGATGGGCATCAGAAATGTGCATGATATACACACATGCACACAGATAGTTATACATATATGAATTAACAAATAAATAAATCTAAAAAAAAATATATCCTTCAACCAAAGGTAGAGAAGCAAATTGAATTCTCCCGTGGTCCTATGGTAAGGTGGAGAGATACCAGGTGCCCTTTACTGAGAAACGCATCTCATTCCTCATGAGCAAGCCTTTTTATAAAACCCTCACATACACCATCACCATGACCCTCAGGAACAAGAACCCAACTTCCAGATTTAAATTAGAAATTCTCCCAAATCACTCCTTCCAGAGACTACATGTTTACTTGCCTAGAGTCTGAAACCCTTAAAAATCATGCTACCAAGAGAGAGGCAGCCTAGCTTATAAATGGCTACATAAACTAAAACATCAAGTTTCAAAAGAGAGAAACACAATTGTAAAATCACTGCTTTTTGTAGAAATAAAACTGTATTGTGTTCACATTAACCTCTGTTGATCATAGTTCTTTTGACCGATAATTTTTTTTCTCACTTGCTACTGTTTCTTGCCATAGATGTGATAATAGACCTTTATCATGTTTACACAGGTGAGTGTTTTTGGCTTTACTGATGGGAGTGAGTCCCATAAAACAGATTCCAGCATGCATCTGTGCGTCTGTATGGGCGTGTTATTAATGACTGGCATTGCCTTAGTGAGTTTGCTTGTGCGAGCTAGACACCATGGTCTGAGCTTGGCCTTCTCAGCCTTCCCTAGGTGCAGTCAAGTGAAGCATCCTCTATCCGTCTTTGCCTTGTGAAAAACTACACATTAAAGCTAGGTAAGACGCCAATTCCCCATGGTAACAGCTTCACAGATACTCGATAAGGACAGAAAACCCTCTCCTACCATCTCTGACAGAGCATGTAGCGAACGCTGCCAGCAGAGGACAACAGTTCTGCCCTGCAAACAGTTCTCTCCTCCTCTGTGGGTTATAAGGAAGGACAACTGATGATGGTGTAGCCACAGAATGCAATGCTCACACGGTGGGTATTAATGCTCTATCGACCAAAGGTGGAGTCTTAAAAAAGTCTTTGTTAGATGATCAGTGTGCCATCATGGCTGCCCAATTAATCAACCCTGCAGATAAACAGAAAAACATTCCAAGGCCATAGACATCACTGGAGAATCCAGCGGGACCTGTGAGTCAAGGTGTAAAGTTTACAGTGGTGCAGAGTAAATAACCCTATGTGCCTTTGTTACGGAAAAACAAAACAAAACAAAATCAACCACATACATTCCTTTTTCAATTGCTGGTTATAATAGTAATGGCATACTAGAAAATAATAGTGAAACAAAAGTGAAGAATTTTTTTAGCAGGATAGTTGTGTGTTTTTCACAACTATTGGACTTATTTTGTTTCATGGAGTTGGTTTCTCCGCATGTAATTGAGCTGACTTCAAATTACCAATCCCCCTGCCTCAGATTCTCTAGTGGTGCGGTGACAAATTTGTACTATCATACTGGGCTTCAATTAAGTATCATTAATAAAGCAAAATGTGTTTACTGCAGGTGAATTTCTTATGGTGTGGTCCTTAAAATGTATTCTCTAGCACGAATCTGCCTGCGCAAGCAACAGAAGACCCAAATTCAAGAATTTGTAGCAACGGCCAACACACTGGTATATGAAACTCTGAGTGGATAACTAAATCATAAGGAAAGGTATCTAAACAAGTAAGTGTATCTTCAGTTCCACAGCCAATCATTCTTTGTTTTCTCTTTTCTTCATACCCTTCCCCTCCCTTTCACCTTCTCTCCCCTTCTTCTTTCCTTCCCCTTCCATTTTTCATCTCATCCCCTTCCCCATCCCTTCCCTTCCCTTCTCTTCGGTCCTCTCTCCCATCTCCTTGTCCCTATTCTCCCAGTCTGGTCCTCACTTTGTAGCTACTGCTAGCCTGGAAGCTGCCGTCCGGCTCAGGCTGGCTCCACAGACTCACCTTCCTCCCTCACGGCCTGGGTGATGTGAAGCCAGAGCAGCACCAGCACACTCACCACAATGGACATTTGCAAGAAAGTAAACGTTATAAGCACACTTGGACATCTCTCAACTTGCCCCCTTTATTCTCCCTACATTTGGTATTTATCGGAGCCATGTGTGTTTTGAATGCTTCCTCTACGTAAGAAAGTCAGTAACGGTGTGGATTTATAGACTTCAAACTTTAAGCAGAACCGCACTGGCGTTGACATGTCAATTTGTAACTTGAACTTGTTGTACAGACTGTTTTGAGATTTATACAAGTGATAGCCTTGTTTATTGTTACTGTTTTGTAGTGTTCCACTGAATGGGTCAATCAGTTAGCCACACTTTTGAGGGCCCTTGCCGTTCTTTTCCATTTTAGCCTAGTACCGGTGCTGTCACGTGGGTTTTGACACATCTCTGTATGCATGAGAGATTCTCTGGATTGAGCGTCCAGGATGGATTCGCTCCATAATCTGTGTTTTCATCATGGTCTTGCCCAGCTGACTGACTTTCACTGACATCGGCAGTATATGAGAATCTCTGCTGCTCAATGCCATTGAATACTATGGACCTTTTAAAATGTTCCAAAATCAGGTTAAGTGAGAAACAATGTCTCTTTGTTGTTTTGAGTGACATTTCCTTGATTATTCATGAGACTGAATGTTCTCTTATTAACCTTCAGTTTTCATCTTCTGGGAATTACCATATCATATCTGGTGTATTTTATACTGTATTACTACATTGCATCATTTGTTATTATTTTACTGGCTAGTAACTTAGGTGTGCTAAGAAATGAATATTAATGCTTTGTCTCTCTTGTGTCATACATGCCTTCTCATCCTAGGCCTTGAATTTGACTCCTGTTTTGTGTATCCTATGTTATTTGTTTAGATACTTGCTCTTTATCAGGGTGGTCAGATTCACTTCTCTTTTTCCTTCATAATTTGAACCCTATATGGCTTTTTCACAAATGCTTTCAAGGTTAGAGGTGTTGTTCGGTGGTCAAAACAAATGAACCTCACCAGCCAGGCATAGTGCATGCCTGTAATCCCAGGATTCCTGAGGCTGAGGCTGGATGATTGTGAGACCCTGTCTCGAAAAGAAAAAAGGAAAAGACAGGAACAGGGAAAGGGAAGCTTCCCAAAGATCAAGCTCAAAGAGATCCACAAACAAACCTATAAGTTCTGACTTTCATATTAATGGTTGAATTTAAATAGAATTATTACCCATTTACTCATTTTATGTGACATTTTAAAGTGTTTAACCCATTGTTCTCACAGCCTTGGTCGAGCAGTCTACCTCTTCCAGAGGATCTCCCCCCCATGTACGTTCCCACAGCACACAGCCCCGCTCTGTCCTCGTCTTACCCCCAGAAACAATACCATATTGTCTGACTACACGCTATCTCAGAGGACTCCTGGCTCACTCATTTTAAAATGTGCTTCTTGAGACATTGATCTGCATGTTGCAAGACAGGCCTGATGTGGACACATACACGTGCCACTGTTACCATTTGAGACAGGTTGCAGGGGATGGGCAGATATCAAATTATAAAGCCGTATAAAAATGTAGCCCCTTCATCCAGAAACAATGTATTCTTCAATTGGTTTAAATGCTTTCTTAATGATTTTCAATAAAGCTTTATGGCACCTTCTATAAAGGTTGTTTTAAAGGATTTATCCTGTATTCCTAATGATTGTTTGCTCTACTATAAGTTGTGTCTCTCTTGGCCAGTTAATGTATGTCTTCAGCTATTGGTGATAAAGGAAAAATGAAGAGTTGCACTTTCACCCCCTCTCCAACTATCTTCTCCTCCGAGTATACCTGGGGTGAGTTTCTTTGCAGCTTTCCCATCCACACCAACACTCTCTTTCATCTTACATTCTTATTTTGCTGTGGCGGCTGGGATTGGATAAAAACGAGTGTTTAATGGAAAAGTTGATGGCCAGAGAACTGGCTTTGTCTGTGACTATAAAGAGAATCTTTAAGCATTTGGTGAAAGTCTAAATGTCTCCAGACATCGTGAGTCTTGCTGTCTCCTGACTCAGACTGTATGGAGGGTTTGTTTTGAGCACAACGGTCGGTCTAGTCATCTCCAACATCACTATACATCAACTGTTATTTCCGTTTTCCAGAGTGCCTACTGCTGGGCTGCTGCACAAAAGGAATAAATACAAATTATACATCTTATTAATTTGGGGCACAGTTGGCCAATTTCATATTATTCACAAAGGTCACATTGAACAAAACAAATGCACACCAAGTCCAGAAGCAAAGGGGAAATCTCAATTCTAAAACTATTCTGCATTCAGGTTCTAAATCGGTTCCCTTGGAGGTCCTTACATTCTATTTGTTTGCAAAATTTAAAAAAGGCAAAGTCAGCAGCGGGCAGAAGTAGTTTATTAGTGGCACTCAGAAATCAGGGTTAGTTAGGAGCTGGGGTGGGAAAAGAGGTAGGGACATCTTTTAGTGACTTGAGCCAATAAAATGCCAAGAAGATTCTGATCACAGTAACTACCCAGCTCAAGGAAACCACTGTGACTGCTTTGTTCGAACCAGTGGTACCTTCTAGAACGGTGGCTTTCAACCTTTCTGATGCTGAGACACCTTAATCTAGTTGCTCATGTAATAGTGACCCCCAACCATAAAATTATTTTGTGGCTACTTCATAACTGTAATGTTGCTACTGTTATGAATAGAATTGTAAATATGCAGGATACCTGATATGTGACCTCTATAAAAATGTCGAGGCGTGGGGGCTTGTGACCCCCCAGGTTGAGAACCGTTGTTCTAGACTATGCTACCAGAGAATAGTTTTGTCTTCCTGTAAAGCAAAGCAGTAGTGTAAAGGGTTCTATTTGAAGAGTATGTCACAATTTAAATCATTTTTTTTTAAAAAAATATGCACTTTAAAGGTAGTTTGAAGTATGCTATCTTTTAAAAACACTCCATTAAAAGAAGTAAAAAACTAAAGCAAATTTTTAAATCAAGCTTTTACTTTATTCGCCGGGTCTTGAAAGAATTTCTTGTGGGTCATGCTGAGTCTTAATAAGGGACACCGAGTACTGCCTGTGGATACCAGTAACAGAAAAACAATTGTTTTGACATAATAGGTTTTACAGATGATATTTTCTAGGTTTTCATTTGTTGAATGGACAACTTAGGGATTTGTGGAGCTAGAAAAGAAGAAGCTGATGAACTTCAAAACAGGCCTGGGATATGCAAACGGTTCCTTTCTAATGCACTGACTGCTAGTTCAATGACAACAGCAGATCTGGAAGGATTCCGCTCGCAGGCCTTCTGTAGCTGGAATACCGACCTGGAAGATACCTGCCAAGCTCTGCGGAGAGGC
>JADRCD010095516.1:0-10813 GCA_019843815.1 Montemys delectorum | reverse complement strand
CATAACAATGACAATGATGATGATAATGATGATGGGGAGGAGGAGGAAATGGAGAAAAAGGAAGAAGCAGAAAGCAGAAGAGAAACCAGAAAGAGAAGGAGTAAAGACTGAGTCTCAAATTCTCACATGTAAAGTGAGATTTTAATGTTTGTTAATTAAACAGAAAAAAAAAGGATATAAAAGTGGCCCCCATAGTAGCCAGGCAACATAAACATACAGCAAAGTCTTGGGTAATGATAAGAAGTAGGATCCAGTTATTATTTGGGGTGGAGGTATCTTTTAGACAAAGTGAAGAGATTTAGGTGTCATCCCAGAGGTGGGCAGAGAGAAACAGGGAAGCTGTGTGTCTCATGAGACAAGTCTGATATCACAGTCTGTCAATAGTGGCTAGCATCCTTGAAGATTATTTAGGTCCAAAATATTATCCTTTCCAGACATGAAGTTCTTTGAACTAAAGTGAATCCTTCATAAGTCCCTCAAATTTTCAGCACTCTTGGGAGAAGTATTCCCATTACATACCAGTTCCAGTTGTAATCTCACCATATGATACTGTCCAGAAGCTAGGAGATCCATTCACTTAGATACATACAGATGTATACAGGTCCAGATGAATACAGGTCCAGAACTGGGTAGCCTTTGTGCTACTAAAACCCGGCTGCACAGGCCTCCTGGGACAGTGGGTGGGAAGGAGACAGCACCATAGTGGAAAAAGTTGCTTTAATTTTAACTTTTATTCTGCGTTAACCATTTTCCCACACTGTTTTGTAACTCACAGTAAGGAACGAGAACAAAGCAATAAAAGCAAAATATATTCAAATAAAGCCCCAAGTGCTGTACAGTAGTAGGTGGTGCTGTCCTTGGGGGCTCATTTTTTTTTAACTGCCTCATTTGTTTCTGAATCTGAAATTTCAAAAAGCAGAAGAAAAATCTCCGTCTTTTGACTCATGCTCTAAAAAGTAAAAGTTTGGATTGTCTTTGAATTAATGCATAAAAACATGGCTCCCGAATGTCCCTTTCCCTTCATGAACGCATTCTAATGATAACCATTCATGAGTAATTTACAAGGAAAACATTGGTCTTTTCTCCATCTTTCACCCTAATCCATCTCTGTACACAGTAGAGTTGAATCACATACACGATGCACTGTGCCTGTAGCAAAAGAGGAGAGAACTAGAGAGGACTGAAAAAGCACAGAGGAGTGCACTCGACATCCCGCTAGCCCACAGGCAACTGCTTGTGTGTCTCAGAAAATTCTCTAATTAGAAATACACTTGTCCAGGTCAAGTGTGAGTCTAAGTGTTCAAAATTCAAATTTTGGTGATCAAAAGAAGAACATCACCATCTTCAAACCATGCAGGAAAACTAACCATCATTCAAGGGTAGTTTAAATGGTATGCACTATCTTCAAACCAACCTCTCTCCTTTCTCCCCAAAGATGTGGCTTTAGTTCGGGCCAGATGCAGGAGACACGAATTGGGAGAGCTGCCCAGATCGCAGGGGTTGTCTCCATGGCACCTTCTGTCCCGTCTCTGTACTAAATGCTTCTGGAGCAGAGACATCTGACCCAAGCCAAGGAAATCAGATTCTGCCTCTCAGGAAGCTGTGACCTCAGTAGAAAAATGCAGACAGGGACGTCTGTGTGTCCACTGAGTGGCATTTCCAGCAACTGTCTGGCTAAAGTCAAACTGCCCAGGTCCCTTATTCTTATCAAATCCTAATTGCTTAGTAACTTACTTAACCCAGTGAATTTTCATAGCATCATCAAGTTAACTAAAGTGAGGTTGTTTTGTTTTGTTTGGGGAAGATTACAAAGAACCTTAAAGAATGTGCTGGATTATCACCCTCTTAAGTTAAGATTCTTAGAATTATAACTGACTCATTAATGAATCCTCAAAGAGCCTAGTGGGTGCCTTCTGTAAGAACAGCTCTGTATATCACAAAAGGAAGAGATCAAAGGCAAGAGTCAGAGTAGTGCCCATAGTGGGTGTCATGGAATCTTGATCCAACAAGATGATCGGTTTTAAACAGTTCTAATATCAGTAAAGTTCTAAGTTAGAGAAAAGGAGTACACTCTAACACTTACACAGGAAGTACTTCAAATAAGCCCTCCAGATGTACACAAATACTCACAGGAAAGACATTGAATATGTTTCTCAGAATTTTTGAAACATCTTTCAAATAGCTTCTAGTTTTCTCTTCCCTACTTCCATCTCTGTCCTAGTTTATTTTCTATGACTATAATAAAACACTGACCAAAAGCAATTTGAGGAGAAAAGGAAACCATTTTCAAAGGAAACCAGGGTAGGAGCTCAAGGCAGAAGCTTGAAGCAAAAGCTATGGAGGAATACTGCTTATTGGCTTCCTCCAGAGTCATCATTCAGCTACCTACCTTACTTGTACAGCTTAGACACACCTGCCTAGGGATGATACCATCCACAGTGGACTGGGCAGACATCAATTTGCAATCCAAAAATGATCCCACAGAAATTCCAACATATCACTCTGATGGATATAATTCCTCAACAAAAGTTCCCTCTCCCCAAGTGACTCTGGGCTTTTGTAAAGTTGACAACTGAAGCTAACTGTGACAACCAACCTACTCACAATTACTCTACTGCCAACACTTTGGGAAGCATGACCAGAATTAGGTGAACAAAACTTCTAGTAGCTTTGTCTTTACACTTACAACTCTACTACAGAAGTTTGATCTTCTTATTTATTTGCAGATAACTATGGGGTCTGCCCCCTAGATGTTCTAGGGACTGCTATAGTGTTGTAGAGAGAATAGAGAGACTTGGTTAGAATTGCAGCTCCAACCTGGAACTCAAAACTGACTTATTACTGGAGGTCTTCCCATCAGACAGGGTTAATGATACCCACTTTACCTCAGCCTGAACAGTAAAACAAATTGAAGAAGATAATGGATAGGAGAACACTTTGTGAACTCCAAGGCACTAAATGAACATTAGCTTTTAAAAAGAATAAATAATTTATAAGATGATGTCAGATTCTGATATTATGATTAATTTTCCTTGTGTTGACTGGATTTGGAATCACCTAGGAGACATACTGAGGGGCATATCTGTGATTGTGTTTTTAGAGAAGTAAAAGTGAGGAAGAAAGACACTATCTGTCTGTGGATAACATTGTCCTATGAACTGTCAATGAAGAAGAAAAAGAATGAAGAAGTCAGTTGAGAACTAGCAGTCATTCCTCTGCTTCCTGACTGCAAATGCAATTTGATCAATTGTCCTATATATCTGTCTCCACAGTTTGTGCCACTCTTACTGGTCAACCCTCCCTGCTGTGATGTACTATTGAACTATTAAAAAGTTGCTTTTGCCCAATTTTTTTTATCATAGCAACAAGTAATTAATACACATGGAAATAGGCAGGTGGCCTTAATTCTACAGCTTTCTGTGTTATGAATTTTAACACAATTACTGTTTTAATATCACAGAAGAGTATCAAGTACTTCCAGATGAACTTCTCTATTTTATCTCAGTCTTAAAATAACTTAATTATTTTAGGTAAAAATAAGTCATCACAAAACCCAGGTCATATTTATGTATCAACAGTTACCTTTACCATGTGTCTACAGGTCGGGTTGGAGTCCCTGAATGGATCCAGATATGCTCCATGTAGACACGTAGCAATGGCAATGGCAGAGGTTCAGTGGACATACTCAAACACACAAGCACTTTGCAATTTTTCAAGTCCCAGTTCAGTCAAAGTTATGCCCATTATCATCCCATTGGCTAAAGGAAGTCATAAGAAAAGGCTCAGTCTGAATAGATGGAGGAAGAATACTTGGCCCATAGACCTAGAGTGCAGAGAGATAAAGAGGACACTCACTATCAGTAATCCTTCTGCCAGTCTGCAGGCTGTGTACTTCTGGGGCTGTCGGCACAAAGACTCAGAAGGAACTGCTTCCTCAGACATTGGTTTCTTCCCAGATGGAAAGAAATAGAAATTATCCAAAAACAACAATGCTTCCTACTGCTCATTAAATCTCCAAAAGGGCTCTACTGGTGAGGTCAACTAGAAGGGAGAGAATGGTTTTGAAGTTAGCCAGAGGAGAGAAAAAAAGGAGAGAGTTCACAAAGTTTGAAAATTGTTAGTCACCCAGATAAGGAGATCATCTTCCAACACAGCTGCTCAGTGTGCTACAGCTTGGTAACAGGGGGGAAATCATGTGTCAATTCTTGACCTTAGAGCATAAGCCATTGGTGTTCTGTACAGGAAATTTCCCCCTATGCCCATGTCCTCGAGGCTCTTCCCCACTTTCTTTTCTGTTAGTTTCAGTGTATCTGGTTTTATATGGAGGTCCTTGATCCACCTGGACTTGAGCTTTGTATAAGGAGATAAGAATGGAACAATTTGCATTCTTCTACATGCTAACCACCAGCTGAACCAGCACCATTTGTTGAAAATGCTATCTTTTTTCCACTGGATGTAGATTTAGCTCCTCTGTCAAAGATCAAGTGACTATAGGTGTATAGGTTCATTTCTGGGCCTTCAATTCTATTCTACTGATCTACCTGCCTGTCACTGTACCAATACCATGCAGTTTTTATTACAGTTGCTCTGTAGGACAGCTTGAGGTCAGGGATGGTGATTCCCCCAGAGGTTCTTTTATTGTTGAGAAGCATTTTCACTATCCTAGGATTTTTGTTATTCCAGATGAATTTGCAAATTGCTCTTTCTAACTCTATGAAGAATTGAGTTGGAATTTTGATGGAGATTGCATTGAAACTGTAGATTGCTTTCAGCAAGATGGCCATTTTTATTATATTAATCCTGTGAATCCATGAACATGGAAGATCTTTTCATCTTCTGAGATCTTCTTTGATTTCTTTCTTAAGAGACTTCAATTATTCATAGAGTTAGAAAGAGCAATTCTCAAATTCATTTTGAATAACAAAAAACCCAGGATAGTGAAAACTATTCTCAACAATAAAAGAACCTCTGCTGGAATCACCATCCCTGAGCTCAAGCTGTACTACAGAGCAATTGTGATAAAAAAAACTGCATGGTATTGGCACAGTGACAGGCAGGTAGATCAATGGGATAGAATTGAAGACCCAGAAATGAACCTATACACCTATGGTCATTGATCTTTGACAGAGAAGCTAAAACCATCCAGTGGGGGAAAAAAAGGCATTTTCAGCAAATGGTGCTGTTTCAATTGGAAGTCAACATGTAGAAGAATGCACATTGATCCATTCTTATCTCCTTGTACAAAGCTCAAGTCCAAATGGATCAAGGACTTCCACTTAAAACACTGAAACTAGTAGAAGAGAAAGTAGAGAAGAACCTGGAACACATGGGCACAGGGGGAAATTTCCGGAGCAGAACACCAGTGGCTTATGCTCTAAGATCAATAGTCAACAAATGGGACCTCATAAAATTGAAAAGCTTCTGTAAGACAAAGGACACTGTCAATAGGACAAAATGGCAACTAACAGATTGGGGAAAATCTTTATCAATCCTACATTACATAGAGGGCTAATATCCATTATATACAAAAAACTCAAGAAGTTAGACTCCTGAGAATCAAATAACCCTATTGAAAAATGGGGTAAAGAGCTAAATAAAGAATTCTCAACTGAGGAATACCAAATAGTGGAGAAGCACCTAAAGAAATGTTCATCATCCTTAGTTATCAGGGAAATGTAAATCAAAACAGCCCTGAGATTCCATCTCACACCAGTCAAAATGGCTAAGATCAAATACTCAGGTGAGAGCAGATGCTGGCGAGGATGAGGAGAAAAAGGAGCATTTCCTTCATTGCTGGTAGGATTGCAAGCTGGTACAACCACTCTGGAAATCAGTTTGCTGGTTCCTCAGAAAATTGGACATAGTGCTACCTAAAGACCCAGCAAAAGTACTCCTGGGCATATATCCAGAAGATGCTGCAACATGTAATAAGGACACATGCTCCACTATGTTCATAGCAGCCTTATTTATAATAGCCAGATGCTGGAAAGAACCCAGATGTCCCTCAACAGAGGAATGAATACAGAAAATGTGGAACATTTACATAATGGAGTACTACTCAGCTATTAAAAGCAATGAATTTATGAAATTCTTAGGCAAAATGGATGGAACTAGAAAATATCATCCTGAGTGAAGTAACCCAATCACAAAAGAAGACATATGATATGTACTCACTGATAATTGGATATTAGTCCAGAAGCTTGGAATACCCAAAACAATTCACAGACCACATGAAGCTCAAGAAGAAGGAAGACCAAAGTGTGGATACTTTGGTCCTTCTTAGAAGGGGGATGAAAATACCAATGGGAGGATTTATGGAGACAAAGTATGGAGCAAAAACTGAAGGAAAGGCTATCCAGAGACTGCATCACCTGGGGATCTATCCCATATACAGTCATCAAACCCAGACATTATTGTGAATGCCAACAAGTGCTTGCTGACAGGAGCCTGATATAGCTGTCTCCTGAGGGACTCTACCAGTGCCAAACAAATACAGAGGTGGATGCTTGCAGCCAACCATTGGACTGAACACAGGGTCCCCAATGGAGGAACTAGAGAAAGGACCCAAGGATCTGAAGGGGTTTGCAGCCCCATAAGAGGAACAACAATATGAACTAACCAGTAAACCCAGAGCTCCCAGGGACTAAACCACCAACCAAAAAGTACACATAGAGGGATTCATTGCTTCAGCTGCATATGTAGCAGAGGAGGGCCTTGTGGGTCATCAGTGGGGGGAGAGGCCCTTGGTCCTCTGAAGGCTCTATGCCTCAGTGTAGGGGAATGCCAGGGCCAGGAAGTAGGAATGGGTAGTTGGTGAGCAGGGGGACAAGGAAGGGATAGGGGCTTTTCAAAGGGGATACCAGGAAAAGGGATAACATTTGAAATGTAAATAAAGAAAATATCTGAGCCAGGCAGTGGTGGTACACGGCTTTAATCCCAGCACTTGGGAGGCAGAGACAGGCGGATTTCTGAGTTTGAGGCCAGCCTGGCCTACAGAGTGAATTCCAGGACAGCCAAGGCTACACAGAGAAACCCTGTCTCGAAAAAAAAAAAAAAAGAAAGAAAGAAAGAAAGAAAGAAAGAAAGAAAAGGAAAGAAAAAAAGAAAATATCTAATAAAAAAATCAGCCCAGTGAGATGGCTCCACAGCTAAAGGTATCTGAAGACCTGAGTTCAAGGGTCCCACATGGGAAGATAATCAACTTCCACACATTGGCCTTTGACTTCCGCAAGTGGGCCCTGGCAAATGTTATACATGCATGCACAAGCAGGAGCACACCCACACGCATGCACACAAACGTACATGCTTACACAAAATAAACAAACAAATACAATAAAATATTTTTAAAGAAAAGAAAAAAAATTATCTTTTCCCGGGAGAACCTCAAAATAGAACTCATTATCTACCAAGACCACTGAGCTTCAAGCCGTGGGCACATGATTGGCCACCACATGTGGAGTTTAAAGCTTTCTTCCTACACTTGGGATGCTACCTCTGGCTCCTTGATTGACAAAGAATTCAGGGGAGATCCTAGACCCCATAACAAGTGAGGGTGAACTTCCTATTGACTTGACATTTTTGAAGCCAACGAAGTTATATGTTGAGAGAGACAGAGACAGAGAGAGAGAGAGAGAGAGAGAGAGAGAGAGAGAGAGAGAGATGCTACATGCTATATGTTTGCATTTATGACCCAACATGAGTAACTGCTACATGCACTATGATTTCATTTTGTTTTACTTTTGGTACTATAAATGATGTTATGGTTTGGAGGAGGGGCAATTAACAGGAAGTTTGTCTTCAGATGTAGCAATGTAAATACAGAATGTCTAGTTAAATTCACTGCACATAACTCAGGCTGGTCACCGGCTTGGCAACCTCCTGCCTCAGCCTCCTGAGTAGCTGGGATTATAAATACACACCAACACTTTTGACATTAAAGACTGATATTGTTGTTGTTTAATCAATAGAGAACAACTTGACAACCTACCCATCCTGACCTCCTCTATATCTGACACTATGAGCTGTGAGGTTACTCTGAAGTCAAAATGTAAGAGGTAGAAGCAAACCTCCCAGAGGTTTGCTCCTGAGGGACACTGAGTCCTTCTGTCTCCAGGGACCCAAGGGCTTCACCCACAGTGTCTCTGCTAAGAATACATGTCAGGGGAGAATAGCAGGAATTCTCACGTCCAGCCCACTTCTCTGACCTTACATCTTAATTTTAGATGCTTTCCACAATTTTCTGGACATAACTGGGTAATCTAATAAAGGTAGATTAAATTACAGTTGAGTATTTTCAGATCTGAACATGGGAAAAATGCATCTTGTTTCAAAAAAAAATGATAAACTGTTCCACACTCATTTTGTTTTTCTGTTATCTGGGAACTGGTTAAACAGGAACTCTCTTGGGTTATTGTATGTAAAAGTTATCACAGCTGTGTTGGTTTTTCCTAATTTAAAAATGAAAAAAAAAAAAAAAAAGAAAAGCAATCCTTAACCCCACAAAATAGTATTTTATCATATATCAATAATGTGAGGGAACATTACAAATACATTTCATTGAATAATAGAAACTAATCATTTACACACACACACACACACACACATACACACACACACACACATTCCTGAAGACTCTCTAAGTGAGAAATGCTGGTTACCAAATCACTTAGGTAATTCTGTGGAAGGGAAAAACATGGATTTAAACCAAATGAAACATTGGCCTTGTTCTGGTTCAGCTGGTAGCATGTTTAGACATGGGGATTTTGTTCGGGCTCAATAGGTTTAGAATGTTAGTGTGGAGAACCCCAGCTTTTATTCACATTGGAAGCTAACTTCCATGAGAAAGTACTTTTCTACTTTGCATAGTTAAGAAACCTTGAATATCCCTTCACTTATTGTTGGACAATGTTACTGTCTGCTCTAACACATAGTAGCATAGCATATCTCCATTAGTTTAGCTTCAGATTTGTGCATATATCTTGACCATTTTCTCATGAGCAGTAGGATGGATATGACTCATGGAAAGGCACACAGGATGAGGTTGACCAGCTGGCCATTGGAAGAGCAGCCTAATCACATATGGATCTCTTCCAGAGGTTTTCCTTTATTGCTTCAGCAAATGGACTTGGAGCATTCCAGAAGTCTCAAGACCCAAAGGTAATGCCCAGAGCTCCAGGAAGTACAAGTGATTTTCCTAGCTCATACAACACACACCCACAACCTATCAAATGATGCAGATGTGTGTATCCCACACTATAGAAATAACAGTATTTTAAAACAGAGTGAGAATGCACACGTTCGAGAAAAAGAGAGAAAGAAAGAAAGGAAGGAAATAAGGAAGGAAGGGAGGGAGGAAGAAGAGGAGGGGGAGGAAGTGAGGGAGAGAAGAAATCAATAGCTAAGGGCACACTGTTTCATCAAGCAATATAGGACTCTGGAATCATTTCTTTATTCAGTCTATACATTACAAAAGAATGCTAAGCTGTTTATTCTTAAAGTTTTCCAAAAATCATTTTGCATGTGCTTATTTTTAAATATTATTTAGTTTTTATTTTGTGTGTATGAGTGTTGAAGTATATGTATATAAACTGTTTATGTCTGATGCCACAGAGACCAACAAAAAAAAAAAAAAAGCATCAGATGACCTGGAACTGGAGTAACAGGTGGTTGAGAACCACTGTGTAGGAGCTTGGAGCAAGCACAGATCTTCTGCAGCAACAGCAACAAGTGACTTCACTTCTGACCCACCTCTCCAGCACCTTTCCAAATCATTTAAAAAGAAATAGTCAAACCTCTTCCTAGCACCACCATTCCACAAAGACACTGTTGTCTTCAAATGTATTGGAAGAGCTGTTGGGTTTAATGATACAGTCAGTCTAATCATCTAAAATTTTTACATTTAAATTTAACCATTTTGAACTACACAGGACCACAGCCCTTGATGTTGAAGAAGAGTGAATTGTGGATCAGAGGGACAAGGTGATGTGGTTTCCCCCAAAGTTCAAGATTCACAGAAGCAGGATCAAGTCTTAAAGGCTCTGTTCATGAGTCAGAGCATAAAAGGAATTGAAGCACTTAACTTTGGCTTCAAAGACTCACAGTCACCCAAGTGATCCCCAAAATATGGTCACCGGGCTATTCTGTCTTTTTGAGGCAAGAAAAAGAACCTGATCACTCTGAGGAACTTTGAATAATCCCAGAATTGGAACAAAAGCATTCCTTTCTGTGAAGGTTAATCCCAGGATAAGGTCCAGAATTACCCTGAGTAAAAAGGGCCTCTGAGCATGTCTGTGTGAATTCTTTCAATGAGATTAAGTGGGGTAGCCTGACCCTTTGTATGTGCGTGAGTGATTTCCTGAGCAGGAATCCTGGTTTGTGCAAAAAAAAAAAAAAAAAAAAAAAAAAAAAAAGGAACCTGAGCACAAACACCCACTGCTCTCTTCTTCCTGTCTAAGGTTTCAATGTAACCAGTTGCTTCCAGCTCCTGCTTCTCTGACTCCATGATGGAGTGTACCCCAGAAGTATGAGTCAACCCTTCTCTCCATGAACTGCTTTCGTTGTGGTATTTATCACAACACTAGAAAAGTCTCTAAGTCACTGCTTCATTCTTAGTTAGAAAATGTCTGAGACAGGTCCATTTTTCCCCAGCAATTATCACTGCTTTGCATTTGTATGTGTGTGTATGTGTGTGTGCGTATCTGTTTGTGTGTGTGTATCTGTGTCTGTATGTGTGTATTTGTTTGTGTGTGTGTATCTCCATGTGTGTATATCTGTTTCTGTGTGTGTGTGTGTATGTGTGTGTGTGTGTGTGTGT
>JADRCD010095485.1:0-10614 GCA_019843815.1 Montemys delectorum | reverse complement strand
ACACACACACACACACACACACACACACACACAGGCACACATGCACACATGTGCAAAAAGGTCTTCCAGGCAAGAGTCCAGATTAGGACCTAAGTGATTCCCCAGAAATTATTATTTTTACCTCTTGCTTATTTGAGTGCCCGGTAAGACAATGGTGAAGCCATGGGGAACAGAGCCAGGTTGATCTATAGCTGAATTTTGCTGCTGGCCATATACAAACTCAGGAGTCATTTAACCTCAGTGAGCTTCATTTTCTCTATCTGCAAATGGGAGTACAGCAATACATTCCTTATTGGCTTTTGGGGAGGACTGAAGACAGTGATGCATTCAGAGCACTTGGCTTTAAATAGCCACAACACATAGTCAGGATTGTTAGTCTCAAGAAATGCTCTTTAGAAGCACCGGAATATGAGCCTTTCCACTACATGCCTCCTACCAAAGCCTGAATGTGAGACTGGTGTTTACAAAGACTACCCTCTAAAATGTATTCCTGGATAACACAGAACCACCAGAAGATGATACACAGTCTGTCCCTCGGTATCTGAGGGGTTTTGGTTCCATGATCTCCATGGATACCAAAATTCACAGATGCCCAAATCTCTTATATAAAATGGCACAGTAATATAGTCTCTCCTTAAACCATCTCTGGGCTATTTATAATAGCTAACACAATGAAAAGGCAGTGTAGTTATTCCATATTGCATAGAGAACACTGGCCAAATGAGGTCTACACGTATTCAGTGTAGAGAGTCTTTGTCTAAGTATTTCTGATCCAGAATCCAGAGATATAGAGCCCACAGATATTGGAGGACCAAGAGAACTTGCATTTACTTACGTTGTAAGTAAACAACTGAAACATTAAAAGCACCATGACAAATTGTACGGGCTCTAGATTCACATGGGGCTGGTGTATAATTTGAAGGATCTTAGTCACCAGAGTACTCTTCACTAGCTATGTGGCCTTGAGGAAGTAACAGGAAATCTTTGAGACTGAATGTCTTCACCATTAAATAGATTTTTTTTAAAAAGATCCTTTTAAAGGTAACATACAGTAATTAAATGTTTATGAAAGTGAAATAAAATAAGGTTCCCAGAGTTTCTAACAGAGCACCAAACTCCCGATGGGCCGCCAACAATTTCCAGACTCCTTAAGGAACAATTTTATGTTATTGTATGGCTTTAAAATGTTGATGATAACTGCCCTAGAGACACAGCCTAGAGATCCCTGCAGGAAGTCTCAACTAAAGAATTACCCAGATCAGATTTGCTGGGAATATATCTACAGAGTGGTGTCATGATTAATTGATGTAGGAAGACCGGGCCCACTGTGGGTGGCACCAGTCCCTGGGCAAGTCTGCCTTGGCTGAAGAAGCTATCAAGGCATGGATGTCAATGAGCAAACAAACAGCCCTCCTCCATCCGTCAGCTTCAAGTCCCTGCCTTGACTCCTCTCGATGATAGACTGTAACCTGTAAGCCGAAAAGAACCTACTCCTCCCCTATGTTGCTTTTGGTCAGAGTGTGTTGTCATGGCAACAGACTGACACCAGCACAAGACCCTCGTCTACTACTATTCCTCTTGACTCTTACCTAAAGCTGCATCCCTCTAGCATATAATCCTAATAAAACCACTCCTTCTCCTTAGCATGCTTTTCCTACTATGATATGAAATATACAGCTTATTATGGTTTTCTTTTCATCTTGGCTGCCAGGAATCTCAGATAAATTAAATGCAACTCCAGGAACAACATCTGTCCTAATGGCTCTGAGTGTTCTTCTTGGTTTTGATTGCTGTTTTCACCATATTTTTACATAATAAAAGCACAAGTCATCTCCAATCTTCTGTGCAATACGAGAGCCTATTAGCTCTCCAACTACTTCATTCAACCTCAGCAGAGGATAGGAACCTACATACTACAGAAAGCACCAGGCCTTAGCATTTCTCACACGTGCCTTCTCATGAAGAGCAGGAGCTGCCTCTGAAGACCTCTCCCAATAATGTATGCATAAATGTGCACTTCGACCCTGTCCCATGCTATATAAAGGTCAAGTAGTATTTAATTTTTAATCAAAGAAGGGGAATGTTCAAACAAAAAAAAATGTGTGTGTACACACATGCGCATGCGCGCGCGCGCACACACACACACACACACACACACACACACTGTGGTGCAACACTGAGGACCCCTGCAGGCAGGCTGGGTAGATGCATAGTAAGGGGACAGAGGCAGCAACCACCCCCTCCCATCAAGCTTTCTACAGTGCTCTAGAAAGAGCGAGACTCTCTAGAAGAGAAGAGACATGATGAAAATAAGTGTACTCTTCAGGGAATCGTTCCAACTCAGAGAATATGTATTTGTCCACATTTTTCATTCAATGATGTGCTTAGTCTTTAGTGCAAACTGATTGACTTGGAAGACAGCCCAAATGGTTTGCTACCCAGTGATCCTGTGGGCTGGGTTTCCACACTCTCTTCATGTCACTGATAACAAGCAGGAAGATGCTGTGTGCTTCCAACAACTGTATACAACGTATCCACTGCTGTGTCCCAAAGTACTTGAATACGATTAATGTGTTCCAGAGAAAGTTGGCTATTTTTTTCTTTTCTTTTTAAAGTTAAATTTGGGCTAGAACCAAGCAGCTCTTAATAATAGGGATGGTAGGTGTTTCTCCATTTTTAGAATAATTTGCTGACTTGTTCTAGGAATTCAGATGTTCCCACAAAAATCTCTAAATCTTTAGTTCAAAAGCCCATTGCTCTTGCTCACTAGTGGAAGAAGTCTATCAGCTTCCTCCCCATAAGAAGAAAGACAAGGAGCTGCTGCTGTCTGGGAAGGTGATGAGGTAGGATCTAGAGTTTGAAGACACCGCTCTGCTCCTTGCTAATATATGAGCAAAGCCAATTAACTCAGTACAATAACTGATATGCCCAGTGCCTTATTCCTTCCGGTCCTGTTTGAAAGCAGAATAGTTCATTTAAACCTCACAGCAACCTCATACTTCTTGTCAGTCAAACCACATTTACACAAAAACTAAGATCTAACATAGTTGGTAGAGTAATTACCTAGTATGCAGAGGGCCATGAATTTGACCCCAAGCCCACACATGTAAAGCAGGCAGGGTATTTCATCCTATAACCCTAGCACTCAGGAGGTGAGCATCTTAAGTTCAAGGCCATCATCATCTACATAATGAGTTTCAGGACAGTCCATGCTATATGAGATTGTCTCAAAAAAGAAAAAAGATAAGTAATAAAGGAATCTGAATTGAGACTATATTTCATAAATACTGTTTTCTTCATTTGTAAGACAAAGGTGTAGCACTATCTTCAGATTTGCCTCAAGGTCATTAAGAAAGCCAGATGTGTACAACCACAGAGACAGCTGTCTTTACAGGGTCTAAAGTCTTACTCAGAAGTTATGAGTTCCTACTAAAGTCTGTGTGGCTTCCTAACATACCATTTGGTGGGCGAGAACAGGCAACCCAGAACACAAGAGGAAGCTTCTGCAAAGTCTGGGCTCAAAAAAGAAATGAAATGACAAAAAAATGTCTGAAAGGCAGCCGGGGGCATTGGTGTAATAAGTATAGCCATGGCCAGGCTCACTGGCAATGGGAAAAGCCCAATTACAATGTGCCCATGCCCTTCACATAGACACAACTGCCACCCAACTGCTGGAATCTGAACCGCAGTGAAAGCTATTACACAGCTATGCTCATCCATTTCAAAAGGTCTTCTCTAGAATTCTAGAAGTTGACTTCAAACCAATCAAGTGATTTTCTAGCTTTGAATTCTCCAAGCTCTGAAGAAATGAATAACAAAATCCTCCTCCCTTTGCCTGACCCTATCACATGTTCCTTATTATTAGCCCAATTACTCCAGTATTTCAGCTTCGTATGATATGATATAGACCAGTGGTTCTCAACCTTCCTAATGCTGTGACCGTTTAACACAGTTTCTCATGGGGGGGTAGCCCCACAACCATAAAATTATTTTCATCACTACTTAACTGCAACTTTAACTTCTATTACGAATTGCAATATAAGGATCTGATATTCAGTATATCTAGTATGTGACCTCTGTGTGGGTCATAACCCGCTGGTTAAGAACAGATTGTATTGAACAAGCCAGGCCAGAAAGTCCAAGGGTTTCATCAAAATCCCCACTCCTCCCAAAGAGATAACACGATTCTAGGCAAGGTGATAAGCCTGTGGGAAACTGCTATTATATTTCTACAGCAGGGATAACTTTTGCATCCCGGAGTTATGGAACAATTAGGGCTCTATATATGGAAGCCTCTCTGAGTTATTTACACTACAACAGGAAAATAAAATGTTTTGCAATGTATAATGAAACCCAGCTCAGCTGACTCCTGGAACAGGCTTTGAACTGCACACAAAGGACTCAGAGAAAACTTTCAGCTCCATCCAAAATAACTGATAGGAAAGTAGGAGCTAGAGCAAAGGTGACTGGTGGTGGAAAGGTGCTGCAGAAAAGCAGGAAACGCACTATTATGAATGCACCCTTCCAATCAATGAGGCCCTCCTGGGGCCTTTTATGATTTCTTCTTAGGAAAAACACATTTCCTGATCACAGACTTCAAAAGAGCATTGAAACAAAAAATATACCAGTGTTCCACATTTTTCTCCGCTTAGAAGAAATGTCTCTTTATGTCACCCATTTCTCTTCTTGCCCTGACTGTGACAGAATAAACCAACAAACCGAAACCCTGCTATAAATCACACGGTAGATACCCTTCTATACTTGGGTGATACACGTAGAGAGATTCTGGAACAGAGTCATTGAGTAAGCTCTTTGTGTCCCCTTGACCTGTCACTTGATCCGTGTGAGTCATGGATAGAAAAGGTCTGTGTATGACTTAGGCAATGCCACTAAACATTCATCTTCATCCAGAATGTTCTTTCCCTCCTGCCCTGTATTTCTGATTGGTAGAAATGGTATACTCACAGGATTTTTCTTGGCTGCCAATCGAGTATTCTGTCAAAATAGACAAGCCTCATGGTACACTTGAGAAGGCAGGTTCTTGCCTCTCATGCTGATGGCAAAAGCATTTTGCTAGACCACGAGTAATTTAGTAGGAGATGCTTTATTGACACATCAGAATCCCAGGAAACAGTGGAAAAGAAGATTCTGTGTGAAGTTAGAGGTCATTCTGTGTATTTTTTTTCTAAGAAACTTAACATAAAAGTTTCTTTTTGATATAGATTGAAAAATGGGTATTTTAACTGGCTGTGTACAATAAGCATTTATCGGGCATCAGAAATTCTAAATCTGCTCATCAGATACTAGCCAAAGGTAATGCAATTATTTTCTAAATTAAGCTCTTCTCAACTTGGCTCTTCCTACTTGCTCCTTGCTGTGGCCCATCTTATATAGCTGCTCAGATGCTGCTCTTCCTCCTGTCCAGAGCCTTACCTGGGGCCATATTGTTCCTTAGCTCAACCCTGACTTTCTCAGAGCACCTTTTCCTAACCTCCTCACTTTGAACAAACTCCACCAATGAGTTTAACAGCACCATGAGCCACAGACTGTTACAGCACTACCTACAGGTAAATTTGCCACAGATCTCTGTGAGTGCCTGATTAACAACCGACAGGCTATCTTCTCCTTAAGGAAAGCACGTGTCTTCAAGTTAGCTCACGGTCAAAACGACATCATAGCCCAGTACCAGGAATGGCTGCAGTGAATATCCTAGATAGTCATCTAGATCAATGGCTCTCAATCTGTGGGTCACACAACCCCTTTCGGGGTCATGTATCAGATATCCTGCATATCAGGTATTTGCATTATAATTCATAACAGTAGCAAAATTACAGTGATCAAGTAAAAACAAAAGTAATTTTATGGTTGGGGGCCATCACAATATGAGGAAGTGTAATTAAAGGGTCGCAGCCTTGGGAAGGTTGAGGACCACTGGTCTACATACTCTAGCAAGGTATCTTGTGCTTTCTGATGCCAGAATGATGCTGGGGTTCATGAATCTACTGAGAATCTCTCCAGAGTCTTCACAGTATGACTTCTGACTTCATTTGTTCAATGGGAACAAGCCAGAAGGCTAAGAATCCTCCTGGAGAAGGAAAACATGAGTGACCGAAGTTACTCAAAATATTTTCAAAACATGGCAGAAAAGCATTACAAGAGTAATGACCAAATTTCAAATCATAATTTTTTTAAATTCAAAAACAAAACAATATGAGTAAATGAACAAATAAAGATGGACAGACACTAAGAAAAATAAACAGATTGACAGGAAAATCAGCAGTCTGCAGAAAAATCAACGCATGCTATTTCACCTTGTGTGTTTTATTTATTCTGCTTACAGTTTATTTACTTTTGCTACCAAATGAAGATGCGCATTAGGACTTCTGGGTCAAACTTGGAAAGTGTTATGAGGTGAAAGAAAGGCTTCCTCATACATCCTGCTTAAAGTCAGTATCATTCTACTTTAAGATACAAGTAAACAGCTGGTAGCAACAGTGGCAGTTGCATTGAGATACACACAATGCTCCCTCCCAAAATTTCATTCACTCAAGCACAGAACTGCCAAAGAGCCTGAGCCAATCTTTTGCACCAGTCTCTGTGCAGGCAGGGGTTCCTAGCCTATGCTGTGAGTCATAACAACTCTGGTCTGTCTCTTAGCAATCCATTCACCAACTGTATAGAGTTGAGTCACCCACCTCCATGAACCTCAGATTCCTCAAAACCAAAGGGAGATCGTTGCTCTTACGATAACCATGAGAAAAATTAAGATCATAGACTTTTAAGTATCGATGTGGTACCCAGACAATACTTTGTATTCAATAAATATTATCATCGGCAGGGTATTATCCAAAAAGTCCAAACCATTTCATATATAGAACTCATTCTTTCCTATAATAGTCCTTTGTATATGGAGAGAGGACACAAACATAATCTGTAAGTATAGTTGGCATATACAAACTGACCCATTGAATGTAAAGAGTAAATTATTCCATTTAACCATCAACAGTGACAAGGTTAAGATTTTCTGGAAGTGACAAGATTTTACTACTTAGGGAATAAATAATCACCTAAAATGTTCACCCACAATATCCACTGCAAAATGTGACTGTTATCTCGGTCAGAAGCCAATATGTATGTATCTCCTAGGAATGTAGCGCTTACTTCTTCCTGGTCAGCATCATGCCATCCAGGCTGCTGGAGACCAGCGTTGTTCACATTTTTATTGTGAACAAACTTGGGGTTCTGAAGAGAAGAAAAAAGGTACAATAAAAATGGCTGCTAGGTAGACTAGAAAACAGTCCCCCAAAATGAACTTTAATGGTCAGGTTAGATACAGAAAGTAAGCCATTGCATTATTTCATCCTAAAAAGAGAGGGACACTATGATAGAAAACTCTCAATTTCATCACCTGCTTTGGGATGTGATGGATGAAGAGGCAATGAAAACAGCCAGCTCCTCTCCTTCCCTGTTCTAATGCTAAATACATTCCTTCCCCTCAGGGCTCTACTCAGGCAATGAGGAGACTATCTATAAATCACCCCCACCAATCTTTGTGTCTTCTTCTATGCTCCCAACAGACCACTGTAGTGATCACCACATTGTTTTAGATCTCTGATTATGCCATCTAAGACACTGTAATTTCTGCAGCACCCTACCCTGAGCTACCATGAACAAAATGCTCTGTAAATATTTCCATGACTTGCTCTAAGTGGGATAGACTGAGCTGAATAGAATTGTGCTGCACTGGGCTGAGAAGAAGGCTTAGGGATACGCCTGTCTCTCTTTTCTTCCCCTGTTATGGTGGCTAACAGTGTGACTGCCCCAGTACCATGAAGGATGATGACAAGCCCACAAGCTTGCAGTTCATACAAATAGATCATGTATCAATGAGATCATGCATTAGCTTGGCTCTCTGGCCAAAAGGGAGTCACAAAACACAGCTTAGCATGCATGAGGTTGCTTCCTCCTCTCAGGAGAACCATGGAAAAAAAGAGTAAAAGTTTTGTTTACCTAACAAAGAGCTGGGAAAATATTTTTCCACTTAAGAAAATGACAAATTAGTGAAAGTGGCAAAAAAAATAAATAAAACCTACCACATAGTCTGAGAGTTGCTCAACCGCCTGAAAGCAAAACTGTAATTGTCAATGTGCTGGCATTTGGCACAGGGTTCAGGATTTCAAGGAAGCAAGCCACTCTTTCATGAACGCTAAACAGAAATGTCACAAACAGCTTTTGATTATACTATGATTGTCACAGTCTATAGGAATGAACTAACATATGGTGTTTTTAAAATAAACTACTTAACCGCATCCAGTGGTTTCAATTAAAGAATGGTTCATTGCCTACAAAAATTCCCCTAGTACCAGCTGTCTTCCAAAAAAAGTCCCGTTGCCAGTTGCCTCACTCTGAGTTTCTACTGTCATCCGGCAGATTGCCAAGTGGTGTGGACATGAGGGACAGCATCCTCTACAGAGAGTGAAATGTGAACACCTTGATCCTCAGAGGAACCATGTATACAGAGCATAAATTGAATTGTAGAGTTAAACGCAATGGCCTGCTAGAAGACTACAGTTGAGTGTTTTGTTTTGTTTTAACCAGTGTTAGGGATTAAACCCAGAGCCTCAAGCATACCAGGCAAGTACCACCACTGAGCTGTGTTTCCAGGCTGGAGACAAGGGAAATTTTAAAGGAAATTATAAGAAGTTAGGGTTCTTTATCATATGGTCTGCTGGTACTAACTAAAAAACAATTTTTAAGTCCAAAGAAAAGCATGGCTACAGACAGGCCCCAGATCATACTAGCAGAAAGGTCTCACTGATCATTTTCAAAGAAATATTATGGTGTGAAGATAAAAGAAGTTAGTAACAGACTCACTACAATCATTTCATAATCATAGTAAAAATGAATTATTTCTAGAAATCTGTGGGTAAGGCTATTTGAAACTGGCTTGAAGTGACTATGCACAGGCCTGGATAGCCTATGGGGTTCTGGCTTCCAAAGGAAGGTATTGGGCCCTGCCACCCACCCAGAGATTCCACCCATTTCTTCAGTTTGCTCATGGTAGTTAGTGGCTTTACAGAAAGTAATTGAGTACAACTGGACAAAGAATTGTCTTCAAATTGTACAGCTCTATGTATGTTCTTGATAGTGGCAAACCTTCCAAAGTGCCACCAGCAGAAGGCCACCGGATACCACATGCTCAAAAATAAAACTTAAAAAGTAGAATTCTACTTCATTGGCAAACAGTAGAAGGACATATGAATCCAGAGGTGTTTCAGGATTGTTATCTTAATTCTGAGCCATAAACTATTATTCCAGAACCAGCATAAACCTTAATCTACAAGTCAGATACATAGAGACAATTCTTTTTCTTTAATTTTGAGATTATAATAATTACAATAATTACATTTCCCCCTTCTCTCCCCTCCCTCCAAACTCTCTCGCATACCCCTCCCTACTCTTCCTCAAATTCAGGGCCTATTTTTCACAATTTCTATTTCACATATCTATGCAAAAACTTGTTCATTCTATATAATGTTACTTGTATGTATCTTTTCATGGCTGATCATTCTATGCCATACAGTCAATTAGTGTGCTCCTCCCTGGGGAAGACTATCTCTCCTGATCCCAGCTGTCCTTAGTTGTCTAGAGTTCTTTGAGTAGGGTTGGGGCCTCATAGACCAGTTTGCCCTGACTATTGATGTCAGCCCCTGTTCAGCTCACGGGTGGGTAGACATGCTGGCGAGATTCTATGGGTGTAGCTTCTGGTACTACTAGGAGCTAGAATCTCACAGCAACCCCCTGACCTTCTGACTCTTAAAGTCTGTCTGCCCTCCCTTCCATGCTTCTTAAACCTTAGGGAGCGTTTTATAAATGCATCCATTGAGACTATAAAGGCAACTCTTAAAGTTTTCCACGTAAGAGACACTACAGATAGCCTTCTAGATGTATTCACAATGTGCAACATTTACTCTAAGTCACCTCTTCCATGTATAGTTCTCACACTTTCCAGTGGAACCTAAACACTAACTAAACAGCCTTCTACAGAGCCAGACTTACAAGTCAACTCAGCAAGCCCTCTTTAAAGAAATATGACGTCTGATAAACAACTTCAGCAAAGTAGCTGGATATAAAATTAACTCAAGCAAATCAGAGGCCTTCCTCTACACAAAGGATAAACAGGCAGAGAAAGAAATTAGGGAAACAACACCCTTCACAATAGCTAAAATACCTCAGTGTAACTCTAACTAAGCAAGTAAAAGATCTATTTGACAAGAACTTCAAGTCTCTGAAGAAGGAAATCGAAGATCTCAGAAGATGGAAAGATCTCCCATGCTCATGGATTGGCAGGATTAATATAGTAAAAATGGCCATCTTACCGAAGGCAATCTACAGATTCAATGCAATCCCCATCAAAATTCCAATTCAATTCTTCACAGACTTAGAAAGAGCAATTTGCAAATTCATCTGGAATAACAAAAGACCCAGGATAGCCAAAACTATTCTCAACAATAAAGGAACCTCTGGTGGAATCACAATCCCGGACCTTAAGCTGTACTACAGAGCAATTGGTACAGTGACAGGCAGGTTGATCAATGGAACAGAATTGAAGAC
>JADRCD010095458.1:0-13255 GCA_019843815.1 Montemys delectorum | reverse complement strand
AAACCACCAGTAGGGCCAGCCACATAGTTTGCAGGCCCTTGTGCAAAGGAAAAATATGACGTGTCCCGTTGCAATATTAAAATTTCATGTATGCCCTTGTTCTGGCTAGGGTCATACTGACTTCTACCATGGGACCTTCAGACCTCTCCAGGATCCAGGAAGCCACCAGCTTCACAGCAGGGCACCCAGGGGTCTCTGGACCAACTCAGTTCCCAAGGACAGTGCTGTGCCTTTTATGGTCCTTAAATGTTTTTGCTGCAGCTTCGCTAGCACCTGGCGGGGTGCCTGGCATCTAGTAGGAGCTTAATAAATATTTCTTGAGTGAATACATAAATTCATCTAATCATTCTGTGACTAAATGGGTTTTGAATGGGTATTGCCAGGCTCTTTACTATGCAAATACAGGTGTTTAAGATTCTGCATCTTGATGAGCTGCAAATGGGCTGACAGGAATCCCTGCATTCAGGACTGCCTATATAATTTGCAGGTCCAAATGTAAAATGAAGATCCTGGGTTCCAGGCTCAGAATATAGACCCAAAAGATTTTAAATCAACCATCCCTCCCCTATCACGGTCAAGTTTGAGTTGTCACTGTTTGGTGCTAATTATTGTTTAATATTGCCTTCTGTTGTGCCTGGGAACATCCTGAAACCGCATACAAGGATCTTGGGCTTGCAACTAAGTCTGGTTCTCCCTGTGTTCACTCTCAGTTCCTCATCAGAAATGAAGGGTGACCTGGCTAGTAGACAGAGGTAGGACAGGCATGACATCCCACCTCAAGAATTCTGGGAAGTGGAGAATTAAGAGGATGCTGGCTAGCCAATAGTGGGGTCCCCAGTGACTCCAGGCTCCGAGTCCCTAGACATAATTTACAATGCACACAACTGGTAGAATTGCTTAGACTTTCAAGAGATCAAGTCAGGTACCGGACCTCCAGATCACGCAGGCCCCTGAGTGACTGGCACTGGCCTCACACCACTATGGGATGTGAACTTCTCTCCAGTTCTGCACTGTTTGGTTCACAGACACTCCACAAACACAGCAGGTGAGTCCCAGGGCTGGCTGGAACATAGATGGAAGCTTCTCTCTTTCTCTCCACAGGGGCTGTGAGGGCCTCCAGTGTCTTCCCCATCCTCAGCGTCACTCTGCTGTTTTTTGGGGGACTCTGCGTGGCTGCGAGTGAGTTTCACCGAAGCAGGCACAGTGTTATCCTCAGCGCAGGCATCTTCTTCGTCTCTGCAGGTGAGTGTCTTGTCTTGAGATCTAACCAGACAACAAACCAAAGCCAGAGCAACACTGATGGTGGACGATCAGCTCGTGTGCAGCTGAGGATTCCATTAGACAGTAAGAGGCCCAGACTCTAGCCAAGGTTGCTACAAAGGCAATACAAAGACGAAACACGATGTCAGAGGGACAAGGACACAGATTAACCATAGGGCAGCCAAGACTACGGAGGCTGAGTCACTATTCCAGGCCAGCCTGGACTACATAGTAAAACCCTAAAGAGAGAAGGAGGGAAGAAGGAGAAAAGAGATACAGGGATGGAGAAGGGTTGGGAAGAGCTTTGAGATGCCTGCTTACTAGTCAACTGCTGTTCACAAGCTTTCAAGCTTTCAAGTCCCCATATCCTCCCAAGCATCTCTGGAGAGAGCAAAGGCAATAGCCTCAGATGTCCACAGGGAAAACCTGGTCATCCATCCACACCAGCTGAGCAGGAGGAAGTTCAGGATGAGATGAGAGACTATTGTCTTCGTTTGGGGTTTATTGCTGTGAAGAGATACCATGACCAAGGCAACTCTTATAAAGGCAAACATTTCATTAGAGCTCGCTTACATTTCCCAAGGTTTAGTCCATTATGATCATGTCAGGAAGCATGGCGGCATGCAGGCAGATTTGGCGCTGGAGGAGCTGAGAGTTCTACATCTTGGTCGGAAGGCAGCCAGGAGGAGCTGAGAGTTCTACATCTTGGTCGGAAGGCAGCCAGGAGGCGGGGACTCTTCCTCACTGGGTAGCCTGCCTACACAGTGACACATTTCTTCCAACAAAGCCACACCTAACCCAACAAGGCCACACCTCCTAATAGTGCCACTTCCCGTGGACCAAGCATATTCAAACACAACTACCTTCAGAAATGTGTGCTATTTTGCTATCTTCCCTCTCCCCCCACCCCTCCTGCTCCTCTGTCCTCTTCTTCCTCTCCTTCTTCTGGGTTTCCACACTTCCTTTCGTGTCTTTGTCATCCCTTCCCATCCCTCCCTGCTCCAGGCAGGTCAATGCCAAGGGGATGAAAGACTTTAGAGAAACATAGAACAAGGGAAGTTGACTCCTCACTTTTCTCGTTGTTACCACAAAGCATCTGACAAAATCTGCCTAGGGGAGGAAGGTTCCTCTTGGCTCACAGCTTAAGAGTACCATCTGTCTTGGTGAAGAAAGCAGCAGGAACATACGGCAGCTGATCCCATTGCCCACAGCCAGGAAGCAGAGAGAAACGAGGGGATGGTCAGCTTGCTTGCTCACTTTCTTCATTTTATTCAATCCAGGACCCCCAGACCACAGGAGGATGCCATCCACATTGAGAGTGGCTCTTCCCACCTTAATCAATACAGCCTCAAGTGTCCCTCGCAGATAGTGCTCAGCTTTCCTCTTAGAAGATTCTAGGTACTGTCAAGTTGACAGTTATTATTAAGCACCATAGCAGCGGGTGGGGAGGAAGACAGCTTTGGTGCTGACCTTCAAACTGCTATTCAGTGGTCCTCTTTTACCCATAGGGATACTTTTCAAGGACCATCGTGGATCCTAAAACCAAAGAGTAGTTGCAAATCCTATACGCACTATATTTACTCTGTAAAAATACACACGTGAAAGTATACTGGACACCTTAGATCCAGTAAGAACTTAATAAATATTAAAAATAGAAGAATCAAAATAAACTGTAACAAGGCTATTTAAAGCATATGAACTGCTTCTTTCTGGAATTTCCTTGCATTATTTCCAGACCAAAGTTGTCTTTAATAAGTGACATTTTGAAATTTGAGTTCTTGCTCCACCTGTGTGGCCTTAGGAACTATCCCCAACCTGCTGGTACCCTGGCTTCCTCACCTCCAACCCAGCAAAGAGCAATGGTTTCCATTTCACAGAGATACTGGAAGGACACTGGAGGTGCAAAACATGATGTTATTTTCTACTATTGGAAACACAGCAACAAGACATTCTTCAAGCATGTAGCCTAGCATCCTGGTCCCCTATCAGGCCTTGCACAGGCTCTTTCTCACAGTTTCCCCTTCTGCGGAGTGAGTTGGACAGACAGCATCTCACTCTCAACCTCAGAGAGCCCATTCAAGTTAGAGACCAGGGAGAAAGTCTTGTCCTTATTCGGGAGACAGGTCAGCCAGAGGTAGCTCTGGCTTCTGGCTGTGCTCTGTGGTGACAGGCATCAACTAGAAAACCCAGAGGCTTAGCTGCTTTTGAGGGATGCTCCTCTCACTGGTAGCCCTGTCCCCACGCAGGCTGACCAACCAGGAGAATCTGCACCAGTGTTGTGCTGATGTGACAGTTTACAAAGAACAAGATAAGATCATTATTTTGTCCCCCCGGGGGATTGTTAGGGGAAAGTGTCATCAGCTACTTTCTTTGCATGGAAGTATTGTGAGGGATGACAGTTAGGTTAGATGCAGCAGACTATGAGAGCCCTAAGGGAATACTTGTCTAGGATTAGAGCCCCTCCCCCTCCCTCTAGAGCCCCAAGAGCCTCAAATTTTCTACCCATAAAATGACAGTATTGGAAGACCCCATGCTCCTCGAGGCCCTTTAAGTGCTCAAGTGTGTGGCTTTTATTGAGCACTTCCAGTGTCCCAGGCCTGATAACAAGGTGCAAATGCATGAGCTCTAAAGCCAGGCTACCCAGTGCTAATCTCCCCTCTTCTATGTCCTCATTGTAGAGCATCAGGTAAGCCACTAAACGGCTCTACGCCCTCCCTCCTAAAAGGCCCAGGTCATAACAATCTTGCCTCTGGAGGCTATTTAAAGGATTAGATGAGTTGGTACACATAACTGAGTTCAAAACTGTGGCTAGCACCCAGTGTGGCTCAACATAAAGTAACTGTTATGTGCTTTGTGTGTTTAATGTGCACATCAATTCTATTCATTCATTAATTCATTCACTCATTCATTCAACAAACACACCCCGTGTTCTTGCTTTGGGTCAAGCTCTGGGCTAGAACCTGGAACAATAGTAATGAGCAAGTGTCTTGTCCCTAAGAGCCTCATTACTGAAATCTCAACCCACCATGGCTAAGAGTCTTGGGTTCAAATTCTGATTTGATCATTTCCTAACTTGTGTGGACATGGAAATTTACTAATCCATGTTATTCCCCAGTCTATAGAAGGGAACATACTGACTGAGCTGGTGAAGGAAAGACTTGTCGCTAGGAGCAAGGAGCTGAGTGGTACTGCATTTGCTTAGCATGCTTGTTGCCTTGGGTACCATCACCAGCACCATAAAATAAATAAGACAAGTCACTTAAGACACTACCCAGTGTGTGGCTTATAATAAATGCCCCATGAATGACTGATAACTTGCTTGGTTTCCTGCCTCCTTAAACTAGTTGGACATTTAAGCATCACCATGAACTTTCCTACCTTGCTCCCCACCCCCAGAAAAGCCCTCTTTTCTGGGACTTTCTAAACTTTGTCACACATATTTCCCTGCTGTCAGAGGGGAGAGAAAGAACATGGCCCTGGGCACTCAGGGCATCGCAGAAGCATCAGTGAGCTGAAGTCTCTTTGAAGTCAGTTTCCCACTTAACTGAAAAATTCATGTGAATTCTGCTTTTTTCCTCCTTATTATATCCATGTTCATTTTAATATAAAAGAATGTGTCTTCCACTAATCATCCAGGCAAATTGACACTTGGGGGAAAGAAGTCAGTTTTTATCCTGGGGAAGGGTGGGGAGATGGTACAGCCTGACAGAGCCAGATCTGTCATCTCTTGTATCAGGGGCATCTCAATGATCAGAACCTGCTGCCTACCTGAGAAAGCCTGTGCCAGGAAAGGCCAGGGCAGAACATGGGGTAGAGGGAGAACTTGGCCTTTCTCTGCCAGGGCCAAGCCCTAGATTGAGTATGACCAGAGTCATATGCAAATTATTTGTAAGACCTCACACATAGGCATCAGCCAATCAGAATGGTGGCACTGAAGCTACCATTTGCTTGGCAAAGCTTTGTTTTCTATCTTAAGGTTTATTTTATTTTTATTTATGTGTGTCAGAGGTAGGGTGCCTGCAGAGGCCAGAAGGAGACATGGGATCCCCTAGAGCTGAAGTTACAGGCAGCTCTAAGCCACCAGACATGGGTGCTAGGAACTGAACTCCAGTCGTCTGAAAGATCAGCAAGCCATTTCTGTGGCCTCTAGACAGAGCTTTAAGATCACCCTTTAGTTGTACAATCTTGGGGATATCAAATGCACAGGACATTCGAGGAGTGAAGGGAGGACCCAACAGAGAGGCTCCAGGAAAGGTTGCTCATCATCTGGTACTGCGGTCTGCAAAGAGGGACAGACACCTGACAGGTAGCGAAACTTTTAGATGCAAGGAGATGCCAGCTGGTGCACCAACTCCCTCAGTCACTGTTGGCAGCAAGCCTGAGCCCCTGACATAAAGATACAAAAAGAGATGTTTTGGAGCAATACTGTGAGTCAGGCAAGTGAGGGTGAGTAGGAACCTGAGTACTGCTCCTTCCCACCATTGCCTAGGGAATCAGTTCCTCTCCTAAGGGGTGAGCAGAGCCGGTTATTCCCAATGTAGCCTGTTGCCACTTGAGGAAAGTAGGTATATTAATAAGCCAAGGCTCTCTAGAGATACACAATGGCATGGGGCAATATGGGGTTAGCTTATACCCAAGAGGGGTAAATAATCCAGTAACCTGAGCATGCTAGAAAAGCAGAAAGCCTTTGCATTGCTCAGTCTAAGGAGCCAGAAGCCTTTCTAGTCCCAATCTATGCTGAAGGCCTAGAAGCTCCCTGGAAAGCTCCAGGGTTAAGTCTGTGTTGAAAGGCTCTAAGAAGCTGAGGTCCACCATCCAGGGACCATGGCAACAGCAACAGATACAATAGCTCTAGGTGGAGTTTGCATGCGTGTGTGACTGGGTTCCTCCTCCCTCCCCTCCAGCCAATTAGATGTCATCCATAAAATTCAGGCTGATGAGTCTTCAGGGTTAAGAGCTTTGTGTACTCTAATTCCTGGTGCACCAGTATCAGCTGACCTAAAGTGTATCTTATTCTCTGCAGAAAAGAAAAAGACTCGATCATGGGTGTGGCTCAGTGATAGAATGTGAGCTTAGTCCATACAAAGCTCTGGGTTCCCATTCATAGCACTGAGCCCTCCTTGCTCCCCCTCAAAAGATTTAAGTGCTCTTCCTTCCTCCAGGGGTTCATTCACCTCTGGACTACAGCTGCACCTTGTGTGTGTCCACTGGGCTCTCATCAGCATTTCCAGCTCCATATAGCTAGCACGCTCTATTCCCTAGCTGGTCTTCCCTGCTGCTCAGGATGCCACAGCCTCACCAGTATCCAGGCTACACCCTTGCAAGTCAATTCTCTGTCCCTTCTCTCACACTTCATGGTCCACAGCTTTGCCTCTCCTGTCAGCTGTCAGGATCCAGCTCAAATGCCACCAAAACTTCAAAGGAGGGCGCTTCTCTCTCTCTCTCTCTCTCTCTCTCTCTCTCTCTCTCTCTCTCTCTTCCCCTCCCTCCCTCCCTCTCTCTCTCCCTCTCTCCTTCCCCTCCCACCTCCACCCCCAGTCATCTCATATGCATCTCTGATGGGGTCCTTCTTGCATTATGTCCTCATTACATTTCCATGTCAGTCTCTCCAGCTGCAGGTAAGAAAGTCAAGGCCATATCTTGCTCATTTTGCCATTCTTGTGAGTTAGTGTCAAGATTAAGTGGTGATGAAATGGTTGTTTTGAAGGGAAACGGGTGTATTCTGGGTTCTCCGGTACTTGCTATAAGTAGACAAAGTCTTCTTTAGCTGACAGTGCCCTGCCCAGGATTGAGTATCAGAATTCTTCATTTCCCAACAGACGATCTTTGCAGGAAGAGCTCAGCTGTGAGGTTCCCTAGCCCTAATCCATTGCCTCCTCTCCCTGTTACCTCCACACGTTCTATCAGTATCTTAACGCTAAAAATGGTCATTGCCTCTGAGGTTTTATGGAATGTGTGTTTTCTCTTTCTCTCAGGGCTAAGCAACATCATCGGCATCATAGTTTATATCTCAGCCAATGCTGGAGACCCTGGGCAGAGGGACTCTAAAAAGAGCTATTCCTACGGCTGGTCCTTTTATTTTGGAGCCTTCTCTTTCATCATCGCAGAAATTGTGGGCGTGGTCGCCGTGCACATCTATATTGAGAAGCATCAGCAGTTGCGCGCCAGATCCCATTCAGAGCTCCTGAAGAAGTCTACATTTGCTCGCCTGCCGCCCTACAGGTATAGATTCCGAAGACGGTCAAGTTCTCGCTCCACTGAACCTAGATCCCGAGACCTGTCTCCCATCAGCAAAGGCTTCCACACCATCCCTTCCACCGACATCTCCATGTTCACCCTCTCCCGGGACCCCTCTAAGCTTACCATGGGGACCCTTCTCAACTCTGACCGGGACCATGCTTTTCTACAGTTCCACAACTCCACACCCAAAGAGTACAAAGAGTCGTTGCATAACAATCCAGCCAACAGACGTACCACGCCTGTCTGAGCTGACCTCTGACCTCTGCCCCACTGCCCAGCACAGCCTTGGGGGAAGTGTACACAGATGTCGCTAAGGTTGCATGGCATGGTCCTCGTGATGGTATCACTTCTTACAAAGAACGAAACCAAATGGACTCAGCCCCCTCCCACAGTGGTCCCTCATCCCTCAGACCGTACTCCTTCTACCTCCCCCGACTTTTCTCGCTGGTCCCTTAATGTTACCCCTCTCTGTGTATCTGTGCCAAGTGTTTTCTTTTCTTCCTTCTTTGCTGGAAGGACCACGACATTCTTCCCTCCTTGGGAAAGGACTTGACTAAAGTCGAAGGTGCAGTCATAGCAGTGGGGGATTTCCAAATCCCCTGTCAGTTGTATGCATAGCTGTTCCCACTGTCCACCCACACAAACTCTCCGTGAAACCCACCACACAGGTGGCCCTGAGAGAGGCATTCACCTTTTAAGTGTTAGAAAAACATGACCAGAAATCAGATGTCCGTGCCCCGAAGCAGCTCATGTAATAAGCACTCGTGTTATTAAAGGTTTTTGCCTTGTAACCAACGGAGCTAAGGGTCTTTGGTTTTGTTTTCTGAGTACTTCCTACAGACCAATTTGCTCTCCCACCACCAGCAGCCCAGCGCAGGTCTCTCTTAGGACCACACCTTTCTCTTCCTCTCTCCAGCCATGAGGGATGATTTCCCCTTTTACTTGAGGCCCTTGAGATCTCTGTAGCCTTTTCCTGCCACTTGAACCTCTGGCAGCTCCTGGGGGAGTGAGGGCGTCGGCCATTCAAGATCTAACTCTGATGTTCAAAGCTCTTGGCCTCCAAACCTCAACCTCGTCATCTGAAATAGAAGTGTGAGGCTTAAGGGCTGTATGTGTAATGATTAGTAATTTAAAATTATTTATGCACAGTTTTTAAGACAGGGTCTCATGGTGTCAGGTTGGCCTCAAACCTGCTGTGTAACAAAGGATGCCTTTAAAATTCCTAAGTCTCTTGCCTCCACCTCCTAAGTTCTGGGACCACAGGCATGCACTACCACATTTAGTCTGAATGTGGTGCTGAAAACTGGGCATGCTTGATAGGGACTCTATCAAAATCCCCAGTCCAGGAATTAGAGAGAGAGAGAGAGAGAGAGAGAGAGAGAGAGAGAGAGAGAGAGATTCTAGTGTGTCTTGCCCTAGGCAGTTTAAACAACCAGGCATATCTCTCTCATAGCTTTAGAGCATTGCTTCTCAACCTGTGGGTTGCAACCCCTCTGAGGGTCAAACATCCCTTTCACAGAGGTCACATATCAGACATCCTGCATATCAGATATTTACATTCTGATTCATATCAGAAGCAAAGTTGTAGTTATGAGGTAGCAATGGAAATAATCTTATGGTCAAGTATCACCACACCATGAGGAATTGCATTAAAGGGTCACAGTGATAGGAAGGTCGAGAACCATTGCTCTAGAGAGTCTGAGACGTCCAAGGCCAAGGTGTCTGTATATTTGGCTCTAGGCCGGAACCCTCATCCTGGCTTGTAGACAGCTTCCTTATTGTGCCCTCTTGTGGTGTGTTGGGGGTGGGATCTCTTTTATTCTTGTGAACTACTAATGTCATCGTGGGGTGGGTGGGCATACCCATGACCTCACTAACCCCACAGACCTTCCCGAGGTTTTGCTTTCATATCTCATCTCTCTTGGATTTAAGGCTTCAACACATAAATCTGAAGAGGTCAAGGCACACCACATTGGAGAAAACATAAAAGCCGATGGAAGTGACTCTGTATGAAGGGAGGGAAAGGCGTTCTTATGCAGGCTCTGGGGCCTTTAAGAGTTGTGAGGGCAGGGCTGGCGAGATGGCTCAGCGGGTAAGAGCACTGACTGCTCTATCGAAGGTCCTGAGTTCAAATCCCAGGAACCACATGATGACTCACAACCACCTGTAATGAGATCTGACGCCCTCTTCTGGTGTGTCTGAAGACAGCTACAGTGAATTATGCTGGAGCAAGCGGGGCCAGAGTTCAATTCCTGAGTTCAATTCCCAGCAGCCACACACATGATGGCACACGGCCATCTGTACAGCTACAGTGTACTCAAATAAATAAATAAATAAATAAATAAATAAATAAATAAATAAATAAATAAATAAAAAGAGTTGTGAGGGCACAGCTGAATGGCTGTTTAAGTTTTAAAAGCAGAAGTGGTTTATCCTCTCTGCCAATAATGGTGTCATGGAGTGGTTTGGGGCACATATCCAGGCTTCACATTTCCACAGAACTTGCTCACCTAGGATGCAGCCCCAAAGGGAGGCAGGGTCATTGTTCCAAGTGCTCACACTTGGCAGCCCAGACACCCAGGGCCATATACCTGTTAAAAAAGACAAAGGTTGATCCTCCCAGGAGGCCCATAAAGACGATATTGCTAATCATCGCGGGCCAATGAGGCAAGTAAAGCAAGAGAGGGTTAAGAGACTTGCCAAGATTCCTTCCAATGGTGTGATCAAAGTCCCAACAACTTAGGAACTTACTCTGTGAATGTCATTATGAAGTGCACACTGTCGGTGGGATGAGATGGGGAAAGTGCTTGCCACTAAGCCTGGTGAGCAGAGTTTGATCCCAGGACCTAAAAGGACAACATAGCCGGTGTAAGCACATGCCCCCCCATCCCCACCCCCACCCCAGTAAATAAGTGTTTAAAATAGTGCGCACTGGAAACAAGTTTATTTGATGCTTAGCAGCTGTCATATGCAGCTGATATACATCTCCAATTATCTCTTTAATCATCAAAATATCCTCATGTAAAGCTGGTGCTCAGGAGGCTGAGGTTTGAAAAGTGCTGGCAGAGAAGAGGATCCTGCCTCATGTAGGAAGGCAGAGTCCCATTTGTAGCTAGGCTTTATGAGATGGCTCCTACCCCCATAACACAACAACCATATACCTAATGTTTTCTTTAAATAAATTCGGTTTTTCTTTCCCTAAACAGATTTTGGGAGACATTTATACGTAGCTTATCTACTAGAAAGTGGAATTAATTCAAATAAGCAAACAGTAACTGGGAAAAGTACAACAAAAATAAAATAGTAGTGCTGTCTTCTAGCTGTTGCTGGCCCTGCAGCTACCCTTTATCAAAAGCCAAATTCTGGGGGCAGTGAGGAGAGCCTAGCTAGGAAGCTGCCTCTTCCCTTGGCTTCATCAGCAGGGACAGGAAAGAGAAGGAGGAAGGAGTCTCACTTGGTGATGTGATGCTTTGATAGAGGACCCGCTCCCTCTACATGTGGGCTGCAGTCAGCCTTGGGGAGGAAAGGATCTAGTGAATGGATCGTGTAGATGACACACACTGTGAGGAGGGGACCGCAGTTCCAGGCCACCCTAAGAACCAAGAGTTAATCAAGATCGGGGAATCTGGGTCAGTGGTTCACTAGCTGGGTGCTGGCCCACAACATCAATATAAAGCTATTGTGCAAACGCTAGAGAGCTGGAGGAGAAATATGGGCCCGTTTCTCCTGGAAGGACACTTTGTGCCATCCAGGCTGCTCCGGGCAAAGGTTTGGCACCGGGGGCTCAACTGCCTAGCACCAAGTATGCATTAAGAGCATCCCCAGGTTGTAGTCAGGATTCTGGTCAATCCTCATCATCAGAATCCCCATGAGAGAGGCTGAGGAGATGGCTCAGTCAGTAAAGTGCTTGCTGTTCACTGGGGTTCAATCTCCAGAACACAGGTGAAATCTCCAAGTGCAGAGGCACTCACCAACAAGCACAGGAGATGAGATCTTCCTGAAGATCACTAGCCAGCCAGCCTAGTCAAATGGCAAGCCTCAAAACACAAGGTAGATGGACGACTCCTGAGAAACAACAAAAGAGGTTGCTCTCTGACTTCCACATGTATGCACACACATGGGCATGGACACTCCCATACATGTGCAAATACACACGCACAAACACACCCTTCCCCTCCTGCACCAGTCCTCCACCCTCCATGTCAAACACCATGTTAGAAATGTCATTTACTTTGTCCCATTGAGTCCTAACCTTTAAGGCAGTTATTAAACCATTGGACAGAGTTGAACTAACAAAATCCATAGCAACACAGAAGCATGACCCACACCTGCCTGACCCCAGAGTCTATGCAACAGCCATCACAGAGATTTCCCAGGAGCTCCATCCTGTGGTGCTCCATCTCTCCTCTGCCAAGCCTGGGTCCTTTCCCAATTCACCATTTCCAGAGCAGCAACATTCTTCTGCTAACCTCAGAACCAAAGCTGCTGGGCTTCTTGGCCATTTTTCAGTGTGCAGTCCTCTCCCTCGCCTTGAGAGCAGATCCTTTGTGCTTCGAGGAGAGAGCTGGCATTTCCAGATATTCAAGCTCTACTCTGCACAGCTGTATCTGCCTGTGTTTGAACCCATAAGGTCCTGAGTTGAATCCCCATCCCTAGAACCAGTTAACTGACTGACTAAACAATAAAATAAAAATAGGACTTGTTTTTAGGGTGATTGAGTTTGTAGTTATCAATCAGTTGGAAAAGAAATTGAAGTATCGTACCACCCACATGAACCATCCTCCACCTCCACCCTCAGCATGGAAATGGTGGAAGCAGGGGGATTATGAGAATGAGACAATCTTGGGCTACATAACAAGTACCCTGGCTATATCACACTGATTCCAGTTCTTTGCCTTATTAATAAATCTGCTTGTGATGTCTTGGCTTCTCTTCCCCCAAACTTCCCCAGTCCAAGCCAAGACCAAGCCTCATACTTTCTGTGAAGTCTTTACTGCAGTCAGTCCCCTGGCCACATAGTCTCCACTTCTTGTAGTCTTCACCCTCTGGCACTTCTTCATCCATTCGTGTGGCTAGCATGTATTAGTTAACTTATTTATTTTTATTTATCTTATTTTACTGGGAGTGGGATTCTGCCATGGGATGTATGTGGAAAGCAGGGGACAACTTGCAGGAGTCAGTTTGCTCTTTCCATCACTGTCGGTTCCAAGGACAGGTCTTGGGTCATCTTAACTGCAGTGTCTTTACCTGCTGAGCCATTTCATCACCCAGCATTTATCAAGCATTTGCCACCTACTAGAAGCATTTATCAAGCACCCACCACCTACCCCACACACATTTCAGTCCAAGATACATCAGAAACCCTAATCCATATTTTCTATTTTCAGAAGTTGGTAAGAGAGTTCTCAGGAAAATGTTGCTTTCCTCAGTCATCTCTGGATTCAGATCCTTCGGGGCTTAGATCATAGAAGCAGCCATGATCTCAACAGAAATGACCTCTGTCCTATATCACTCTCTGTCTGCCGAGGGAGACATTGTTCAGGGAGCACAGCAATCTACATTGTTTAAAATGGTTCTATGTTCCATTAAAAGAATACATACCAAATAAAGTATGTGTATACATACACATATAATATGTGTGTGTGTGTGTGTGTGTATATATATATATATATATATATATATATATAATGGAAGATTATATATGTATATATATCATGGAAGATTATATATCATGGAAGATTAGATATATATATAT